>CAKNWT010080186.1:0-22681 GCA_932066315.1 Andricus coriarius | reverse complement strand
ATTACATTTTACATTATTTTTCCAATAGGCAACCAGTTAGACTACCAGGTTTATTCATTATAATAGTAGAACCTTTAAAAAACCATCTACATATTTTAAATTTCAGTTCTTAACCCTACTTCCCAGAGGAAGACGTGATTTCAACACCTAGACTACCAGGTTGAATCACTAGAATGGACGGACCTTTGGAAGGAGATCCATCTCATTATTTTTCAATCGTTGTAATATGAATTTTTCAGGACTGAATAATAATTGGCATTATTAAATATAAATCAAAATTAAAACGACTTTACAAACATTTGTAACTTTTACGTAACTTTTACAATTAAAAAATTAATTCTAGGCATCATTTTCAAGTAAAACATTGTCTTATATTCATTAGTATTAAATAATCACATATTTACTTACCAGTTTCCTCTTTTTAAAATAATACAACCTTTTTTCCTTTTTCTATTTTCTCTATTACATTTCAAAAGTAGACGCAAATTGAAACGCTTAAGAATTCTCAGAAGCGCCACCCAACGTCTGATTTTATAACGATATTCACCGAATTTACAAGCATGAACCCCTCTATCATTTATTTCTACATCGCCCGCAAACCTAGTGATTTTTTTGGAGAAATCAGAATTAGGACAAATGCCGATCGGGCCATTCTGGGCAGACGGAACGTCACGCGAGCGTGGCAAAAATATCCCTAATTGACGCGAAGCAAATCATGCATACATAGCGCAGACGCAACTGTGATCAATAAGGCTCGATTTTGGTAATGTATGTCGTGCCAATAGTCGGCAAAAACAGTTAAGTCAGAGTTATAATTTCGCCGTTGGGCCGACTTCTAGTAGTCATGGTTGAGCAAACCATGGTAGCCAATAGTCGTCAAACAGAGTTGGGCTATAGTTATCATTTCGGTATGTTAACCAATGCCAATGGTTGACAAAGATCGCTCGAATCTGGGAAAGTTGACCCGATTATGGCCCGATGTTTACACAGTTATAATTCTAAATAAATATATACAAGATTGAAATATTTTATATAATACATTTGAATAGTCTACGATATTGAACTCAAATATAATTTGATTACTTTTCCTCTTATTCAAATAAAAATTCGAAAAAACGACAAGGTATATGAATAAAAAATAGACAAAAGATTGTTACTTTTCAGAAAAAATAATGATTAGAAAACTAATTCAAAAGTACAAATTATGCATCCGCATATATACTTTAATAATACCATAAAATATACAAAATTGACAAATTTATATACATCGAGTCCAAATTTATATCCGCCATATCCATTATGAATTTAAATATTTTGATATTATCTAGCATGAATTTGACCCTACGTTAAACGGAATCCATTAATTATATACGTACATCATTCGTTTCACGGCCGCATGAAAGGAAATTGCTGAAGCGTACGATGAAAGACAATCAGAAACTTCACTACAAAAGAGAAGAAAAAAACAGAAAAAATCCTAGGACTGATCTGATTCACGAAATGTCTAGTTTTGAAAAATTCCTTTTATGTAAAAATATCAAAACACGAAAGAAATAATTTTAAAACTAAAAATTTGATTTTAGCGCAATAAAAATGTGAAAACGAAATAAGTAAATTGATAATTTTATTTCTAAGTAGATAAATATAATTTTCTCTTATGGAACGAATTATAACAAACCTTTTTGGAACGGTGCTGAGAGCTTTTCAATGTAATTAAAGAAGAGGAAGTTGCGCCGAACCACGGAGAAAGTTAATTGCTCACTAAAAGTTCCAACTGGGTAATGAACCTCTAGTAAACTTTTTTACCCGTTAGGAATTCTTCGATTTACAGATTGAAATGGGTAATCGATCGTTATGTCATTAAAATCAATCTTATTTTATATGCTATGCAAACCTAAACTAGTTAGTTATTTTTTTTTTAATTAAACAATTACTACTCATAAATTGCCAATAAAATAAGAAATTATGTAATAAAGAATTTCAAAACACTTTTTAAGAAACAAAGAAAAAAAAGGTATTAAAATTAGGTACTCTTATTTGTTTATACCTCATGCATACACAGGAAATAACGTGCGGGTCGAATACTTATTAATTGTTTTTTTATTAAATAAAACCTTCCATAATTTCCAATTATACATAGGAAATTAAAAAGAAAACAACTAATTATGCAAGTTTACATAGAAACAATTGGCAGAGAGTATCTCTAAAATTTAATTAATGCTTTTAGCTCTCTCAAAAGAAATGTGTGTACAAACTTCGCATACATACGAACGGAAAATGTTTTATAAATCAATATTTAAATAAGATTTCGAATATCACGTTGAGTAGTTTATAATATTTTCTATTGCATTTTAATAAACCAACTATTTTTAATAGACGATAATATTTTCGCAGAAACATAAATTTTCTTTTTGTTTCCCACAACAATTGGTGTCGTCTGACCAAAATCGATATTCTCTACTTGAACGAGTTCACTTAAGTTATAATCTACACTCCATGTTTTGGTCTTCCGTCAGCAGCCGTGAAAGGAACTTTGCAGCCACGCGGATCATCCTCAAACCTTGACTCAAAATTTTCGTAACAATAGTTTTGGGAATCCTGAGGTTTTCCTCTATCTCTTGCACTGTTAAATAATGGTTCCCATTAATTAACTTTACGCTGAAGTACGACCACTCTTAAGTCGTCTAAGTCACTATTTAATGTACACTTTCCGCACCATAAAGATAGTTCCCGAACATGTATGGCAAAGTTTTTGGCAAAATTTAATGCACACTCTTTGTTCGGTGCGCTTTCGTCATCCGGAAATGTGACGCGTAGGTCAGGGCTCACCAGAACGGAGCCATTGGCTGCCTTGGCAGCCAAAAGACTAGTTCAAACAGGTCCAAATAAAATTTTGTCGAACTTGTCCTTCGACTGTTTCCCCAGTCCTTGACAGACAATTAAAATTTGAAATAAAATGTATTGTAAATTCGAGTTTCAAAAATTGAGACCGTTCAGTGCGAACGACGAGCCGTAACCGTAACAACCGTAACCTTTCGCAGGATTCTTGGAAACCGAGGAAAAAATGACACAAAAACTTGCTATCAGCCAAGTACTTGTCGTGGCAGCCAACCCTGGTTAGACGTTTACGCAACTGCTTACACTATTCGGCTAAGAATTCGCAAGGGAAGGGGGCGTGGCTTGTCCCCGGAGGTATAGACACTACCTTTATAAAATTGAAGGGGGAGTTGGAAAACGGAAGGGGGCGTGGCTTTTGTCCGGGCGTATAGACACTACGTTTAAAAATAGCACAACTAGGTACAATGTTAGAGCACAAGGGCGGATGCTTTCCGGGCAGACCTCATTATACTATTACAGGGTTGCACATGATCCTTTCCAGCAAATGTAAATACGACTATTCGTATATACTTACCTGGCGGTAAACTAATAGTGATATGAAGTAACTAGATAAACAAAAGTACTTAAGTTTACCATATATGTACGTTTCCATCATGTCTACTTGTGAAACTGCGCGGAATCCGCGTTTTATCGTGTGTGAGCGATTAGGCGCGTAAATACGTCATGAAAGTAGTTTCACTTCGCATGGGGCGCGATGCGGTTCTAGAAAGAGGTAGATCCAAGTGCTTCGTGGATGGTAGAGGGAAAGGGTAGGTATATATAATATATTTACTATATATCTTAGCCGTCATATCCTGAGAGATAACGCTATCAGACAAGTGAATTAAATGTATAAACCGCCCTGAAATATCTATCAACGACCAGTGGTGTATGCCTTTCACGTTTCTCATAAATATTTCATGAGTCAAATTTGATGTGTTGCAAAATTAAAATATATAGAAAACAAGTTTAGAGTACTCTTGGCATGCAAAAAAATGAAAATCGATAAGGGTGAAACGAATAATTAGTGATCATTCATTTTATCTTTGCAGATCTTCCATTTTTTCATTCCAAGATAACCCCCACCATTATTGCATGAATTACTTTTTACCCTTTGTTTTCTAACTTTTTGCAGTGGATAAATTTTTTACCGATACGCTACTGCGCGAGCATTGCAGCGGTACTGAATATTTGATTGTCGCAGAGGCTTTTCGAGCTCTGCTTGAGCCACAAAACCGTTCTAACATCTTATCTCACTCGTGAGTTATTATTCCTAAAACCAGTGAGTTCTAACTTTGTTTACAGTTAGCGTTTCTCAATTCATATTTTGGCTAAAATCAATAAATTTCGAGCCAACTGAGGCAGACCAGTCTTTTAGGTTTTGCTATAGCTCTAATTTTCATCCTGATGGTTTTATGCTGCCACTAAACTCACATATTTTATTCATTTTGTGAAATAGACACTTTATATAAAGTATCATTATGGTGAATCAACGTTTGTCTGATAACTACAAAAATTATGGTAAATATTAGACGGTTGCGCCACTGCTGCCGACCACCGTGATTTATCGCGGTGCCGCCGCCGCTGATTAGAATTCGTCGTATCGGCGTGATCTAAGGCATTAAGCTGTTAATATCTAAATTGAACCAAATTGATGTAGATACATAGTTCAAGATTTCAAGAGTTGAATTTGGAAATCCGAACTAGGATCAACTGAAAATGACCTTGGAAATCCGAGTAGATTACAGTTGATAATGAGCCACACGGAGAAAAATGAAAGGTCAGTTTGGCCATCTAAATGTGCAGACAGACTATATAGCAGGGTCAATTATAGGACAGCCCTTGAAGATGGCTAAAGCGACTATCTCTAGAAGGTTAAAACATGAGGTTCAAATCGAACATCTCAGAGTGTCGAGTTGGTAATCTCGAACGGTCAGCTCGAGCATCATAGAGAGTCGAACCGATCATCATAGAGGGCGAAATTGATCTTTATAAAGGGTCGAATCGCTCATCATAGAGGGTCGGTTTGGTCGTATCTTAGGGGGTCGATTTGATTACTCTACATGTTCTATATTTGTTGTCCTTTTCCTACTTATTCCACTCTCTCTCTCATAAGAGACTGGAAATTATAAAATTAAGTGGAACCTATAAAACCTGAAAATTTGTATGAAGTATATGAATTTTGAAAGCATTTTTTATTCTTTGTGGAGATTTAGGTGTATGAGACATAATTTGATATGCAAAAACAGTGCAAATTGACAATATATTTTTTGGAGCACGAGAGGCTAAGGACAAGGCACGGTGTCACACTGAATTGTAAGATTTCAAACACTGAAGTGGATTCAGAAACAAATATCCTGCATCTCGATACTTTCTGCATCATCAATTGTGACGTGCGCCGAAGAAAGGGGGCTTACTCTGAAAAGTTAGATTGTTCAGGGCGAGCGGTCGAAGTCGACCGGACAGACGCGACTTTTAGGAGAGAGGGAAGACTCACGAAATCTTCCCTCTCCACTTACTATTCATTCTCACCCATATAGCGGCGCGGCTCACGGACGGTGTATAGATGAGACCCATAGATTGCAGTGTTGAGTGGTGGGAGGTGTTTCACGGGATCTCGAGCTCTCGAGATCAAGCCCGATTTATCATGTCTAACAACTCAATTATTAGCAATATTAATGCTCGGAAATTTTTGTCGACGGTTTCATTAAAAAGAGCAACTCAAAAACTATCGAAAGGTGTAAAAACCTCGATTTCGATTTTTTTAGAGTAAGCCCCCTTTCTTCGGTGCACGTCACAATTAATGCTGAAATTTTTTGCACGTTCTCAGTTTGAAACAACACGGTGACAAAAAATTGATAGCTGAATGTCCCGTTACGCCTTTATCCTAAATCCCTTAGAAGCATGGAATTTAACGTTGAAGAATCAAAAGAATAAGCTTAATTCACTTTCCATCATGTTCTTATACACTTTACTCTCCACGAATGTTCGAAATATCGAAAAGCAGTTTAAACTTACTAAAAAAATATTCAAGTTCAATAAACAGCAACTGTGACGCTTAGTAAAATTTGCATATCCATTTTAATTAATATAAAAAACTTTAGAAGCATCAATTAGTAAAAATAATTTAAAAAATAAAAAAAGATTACATAAGGTAACATGATATATTTCATTTACTGAATATTCATTTAATTTTTTAACCTAATGCTAAGGATATATTAAGAACCATCAACGTACCACTTGAACCTGTTAAAATATAATTACAGTCAAACTCTGATTTAATGTTCCCGAATTTACCGTTTCTGAGAATTCATGCCGCGCCGCGGGTAGCTTGTCAGGAGATGCGCAGGGTGTGTATACCGCTTCCGAGAATTGACGCCGCGCCGCGGGTAGGCTTGTCAGGAGCTGCGCGGGGTGTGCGGGGTACGCTAAATTAGGTTTAGTTAGGGTAGGTCAGGTCCAAGGACAGCCCAAAAACCGACGTTGAATCAGAGTTCGACTGTATTTTTAATTACTAATAATAAATGAAAAAAATGGTGTTTTTTAACATTTCAAATAAGCGCACGAACGACAGCCAATGAAGCGCCTTATGCATCGCATGCGCAGTAGTGCAAGGTGCCCGCGTTAGGAGCACTGCTCTCGTATTCTTTCGCACTGCATGCATCCCGTCGACAACATGATTGGTTAAGGTTGGCGCCCTTATTTGAAATGATTAAATGTGAAAAGCAATTGTTTAAAGCAAATAATAAGAGTAAAATTATTTAAAATCATTCTTTGCTCACAAGGAAGACTAATAAAGTGAAATTTAAACTATTTATTAGATTTTCGCCTTTGAAATAAATGACTGATTTTAATTGTGAAGAAAGGAATATGTTTTTTATCCTAAATATGAATGTATAATTATTCCTAATATTCTTATGCACTTTACATTTATTATTTGTTGTTTACTTACAGATTAAATCATTTTTAATAAACACGCCAGCGGTAACTTAGCGGGTTGGCCCTCCGCGCTGGGTGATTTGATCTTGCGTGGATGATCGAAATGAGTGAAAACAAGATGATCGTATTGAGCCTTACCTATTCGCTCTCAGCAATTGACACCAGACCTCTCGATGAAGCCCAGTATGTCGACTACTGTTCGCGTCGTAATTTCCTCAGGTTCCATAAATAGGCCTAGAGGGTTTGTTGCCTGAGCCTAGCTAATGCCACGCACTGGCATAATACATGCAGGGATATTTCGTCATCCCTGCCGCATTTCCTGCACTCTATTGTGGGGTTATACCACATATTGGTCATATGATAGTTTAAGTGGTTGTGCCCAATTGGGATCCGCACCACTGTCCTTATATCTTTTTTGGGTAAACCCAAGATTTCCCTGGCTCTGTCCATCATATAGGTATAACGCAGGATGGATTTCGCTTGAAGGCAACCCTGGTTTTGTTCCCAGTACTCCCGGTATTTTCTTCGGATCCACCTTTTAATGACCATCCCGACACAGCAAGACTCTATTCCCAGTACCGGTTCCGGTCCTATGTATTCACTCGCCGCACCGCATTTTGCCAACTGTTCCGCCTTTTCGTTGGCCTTGATCCCTGTGTGACCAGGGACCCATATGAAAGCCACATTGTTTCTTTCTGCAAGTTGGTTTAATGCCGTTTTGCATTCCCAAAGCCGTTCTGATGTTATGTCTTATTTCTCTATTACAGTTAGAGTCGCTTGGCTGTCCGAGCAGTTCGTAATCTGTCTGCCAACAGCGTTTTCTTCTATTAGTGTTTCAGCACAGCCAAGGTTGGTCAGGACCTCCGCCTGAAAGACAGCAGCATGTCGCCCAAGAGGGATTCCTACCCCCTCCCTCTCTTGCTGTCATAGATTCCTGCTCCTGACCCTTCCTCACCCCCGGAGACATCCGTATACCAGATTTCCCCTTGGAGTAGCGGGTTGCCATTTGCTTTGCACAAAACCCTACTTGGAATGCAGACGCGGAAAGCTTTGGCAAAGTTAAAGCGTTTTGTTATTTTGTCTTGCCTCATCTCCAGAATCAGCAGTTCGCTGATGTCACTCGGGAGCCTAGTGTGCCTAGTCTCCCGAGTACATCTATTTTCTCTTGCCAAGCGACCCATCGCGTGTGCCGCTCTTGCAGTTATCGTAACATTTTTGGGTTCTTCACAGAGCATGAATCTTGTCGCCGCTGTCGGCGTAGTCCTCATTGCTCCAGTCAAACCCCTAAATGCTAGCGTTTGTAATCTTCGTAACCTGTCCTGCATTGTTTCATGTTCTGACCGTGGCCACCAGACTACGACTGCATGTAGGAGCCTTGGTTTCAGGACAGCAGAGTAGAGCCATGCAAGAATTTGAGGCCCTAGACCCCACGTCAACCCAAAGTCTCCCCTGCACATCAAAATAGTCATGACAAACTTCCTGAATTGGGCATCCAGGTGCTTTGCCCAGTTCAGAATCAGTTCAGAATCTGAAAACGTCAGCTTCCCACCACAGAATACAGGAGCGTCAACATTCGGCACTGTATAATTTCTCGTGCAAATGACCAGGTTGGTGTTTTCTGGATTTGCCGAGAGTCCTGAGCTATCGCACTAGAGCTCTACGATGCGCAGCGCCGACCACGTAAGACCCATTGTCGCCCGCAAGCATGCGGCAATTTTATCAAATGTTATATTTTCCTTTCCATGCCCTTCCTGATCGGCAACGAACGTATCTGAAATCATACATTAGGCATAAGGATCAACCATGTAACACTTTAATGTCAGTCAATAAAGAAGACGACGGATCAGGTAGGGGAAAGACGTGGCGAGGGCGGCGGCTCTAAGTCGCTAACTCGGCAAATCAGGAAACGGCACCACCACCAGGCCCGTGTTGGCATAGTCGGGCGAAAATTTCCCCCTCCACGGCATTTCCCACTACCGCGGCCCGCGAGACGACAGGCTCGCTCGCACCGACGCAGCGGCCAATCGCCAGCCGTCCCCCACTATGTCCTACCCAACTGGCGCGCGCGGCCCATCGGGTAGAGGCATAAATATAAGTGGCCTCACGCCACGAGATCATCAGTCGCTCAACGGGTACACTATGTGCAAGGTCGAGAAAACCCATTCCTACAGGCACACGACGAGCAAGGTCGATATCGCCTCTCCGCAACGCAGCAGCGAAGCACCGGAGCACGCTGGTACCAGCGTCTGCACTCCAGCTCGCCGCAGTCCACTATTTGTTTTTCAACGCCTCTACGGCCCTACACCAAAGGACAACAAAGCCCCATAGAATTAAATACGCAGCACCGTGTTCCGAAACACACACGGTACGCATCAACTTGCCTTCGTTGCTTCACGCCTCCAGACCTGATCCTCCGTATTAGCTGGAAATAAATAAAGTGTTTATTTTTATTTTTCTCACCATACCATATTATTGAAAATAATTATTGGTACATTAGAAGTAATGCTGCTACAATAATCAATCTAAAAATCCCCACATGGGACCCTATATAGGAACCCATATGGGGACCCACATGGGAATCCATATATGATTCAGCATGCATTTCTATATAAAATCCTGTGGGCAAATTTGGACACAAAATGGGACAGGGTTCCTCTAAGAGGGCCACATGTGGAGATCTTCAGAAGAGTAAAGTAAACTAATTTTTTTTTGCATCAAATGTACTAGGTACTATAGTAAGCACTAGATCGCGCTCACAATAAACTGTACGTTAACTAATTGTTAAACGTATTTTTATTTCCGTTTCTGTGAAAGTTTATAACGTCATTTGCGTGAATCTGTCATTTACTCTGAGTCGTCGTCATTATCTTACAACTTCACGAACTATCTAGTCGGGTAAGTCTTTTTAACACTATGATGAAGCGAGCGTTTTTAGCTGAAATCTGGTCAAAATCACAATCCGAGAATGTGTCAACAGAAATCTGGAGATTATGAAACCCACATAGTCGTTTTAACTTTGTGAAAGTGGATTTTCATTTCAATCTAGATTTAGGATGCTTAACTCCTGGGTTTATGCATGTCGTTGTCTTAACATCATCATCTTAACACAAGCGTATTTATAGTACTTGATAATTATTTTATTATAATTTTTTACCAATCTCCGATTATTGGGGTTGATTCACATTTATATTATAGCATCTTATTATTTTCATTGTGCTGAGTGGCAATAGAAATGTCATCATACTCATTCGTAGACGTTGTTGCGTATTTTATAGAACATAATTTATTATCCTTATCTATTTGTATCTATGAAAACAAATTTAAGGCAGTGCATTTTATTTTTAATCAATCTCCGGCAAACAAGAGTAGTATTAAAAAAGGCAAAACCTTTTGTTTTGACTTTATCCAGACGATTTTTTTCAACGCGTCTGAATGTTTGTTTTTAATTCGAAAGTAGAGAAAAATGTTACTATATCTAAATAAACAGTTTGTTACAGCATTGTTATTTGCTGTTGCTATGGGTTGTTTTTGACCTTGCTGGAGTTGTTATTAATCGTTAAAGTAGGCTTGTTATCGGTCGTTGACAAGGATTGTAGTTAAATGTTCAAAGCGGGTGTTATTGTGCGTAACTAGGGGATGTTATTGACCCTTGCTAAGAGTTGCCATTTTTCAGTACAAATTTGATATAAGGTCAAACAACTTTGTCACAAACATAAATATTTATTTTGTCTGCGCCTAGAATTTTGCATCGGAACTCTTTTTCTCACTTTTTAAAACGCTCTCTTCTTGGACGCTAACGAATAGCGATAATAATTTATTTCGAATACCTTCCACGCCGGAGATCTCCATTGCGCCCCCTAGCGGAAAAGCGACGTGCCTTAACGAGTAACCGCGTTCTAGGTTGGATTTCATTATATTTTTTTATTATTCACGAATTCTTCTCTGTCTCATTAGTGCAATGATTATTGTAGAAACCGGAGCGAATTGAGCATTTTTTGCTCCAATGGATAAATAAAATTTAATAGCATGCTTAAAAAAACGACTGCTTTTTTTAAATATTAAAATATGTATTTACATTTAATATTTTAGGTACTGATAAGTATGAATTGAATTAAAAATTTATATTGATTCAGATAATAGAAGTACGATACTTAAAAAAATGTGATTTGTATGAGATTTAATTTGTAAGGATTATAGGGAATTATTAGGTAAGCAAGTTATGTAGAATAATATCCATAATAATGTATGTAAAAATAATAAAAATAATAAGATCAATGCGATAATAAGAAATACCTTTAAATATGTTTTATTATAATTAGAGTATTTTATTATTGATCACACTTTTATAGGTAACTTCATAACAAATGCAGCACATCTTTTTCCCGATTTTTTGGTATGGAAATCTCCTTATTCGAGAATAAAAGCAACTTCTTTATGAAGTTAAGACTTTCAGGTATATAACTATGTGTGATATGCATGAATAGAAATTCGCGAGGGAATTTTTATGCAAAGCAACCTCTTTCATATAGAGTTGAGTACTGCAGCTTTAGTAGACGAATAAGTGATAAGCCTACTTAGAGGTTCCATGATGGTATCTCGTTATAGTAGTTTTATTTTTATAAAGGAACATTTTCATTATCCGGTTTCAACCACGCAATTCAAATAATTACCTAACAAACTCAATGGCATGTGTTTCTAGGCTGGAAAATAACAGAATAATACATGCGAACTCTTAATAATGTTTTATTATCGATTTGAATTAATACTCTCAAGTTTTAATATTATCATAGTCTCTTTTCTCCACTTAGAAGCCACGTAATTCTCAGAAATTAAATACGAAAACATTGAAAAGTATTCTGTAAAGAAATTTCACTATATATATGTATATAAGATATGATCACACAGATTCGTAAATTCTCTGAATATTTCATGCAAGTTGGGATGCACTCACGCAAAAGTTAATTAACTGACTTTACCAGAAGGAAAAGCACCGGAAGAGCCGCACCCAATCTACCAGCAGACGATAACGCGATAAATTTATTAGCCGACAACGATTCGATCTGGCCTGACCTCTCTCGTTGCGATATCTTCTGCTGTAATTAACGAGCAGCACCACCAAATTCAGCTCTTAATAAAAGTGCCCCATAAAAGTTTAAATTGGATAGAAATGGGAGATGGAAACGGGGAACATTATAAAGAATCATGGAAGACACTGATTGATTTTAATTAAAAGGTTTTCAAATTAACTTTTCGATGACCAGTGATTAACTAAAAACAATTGAATGTATGCCTACAATTTATAATAGAAGTCATATATTACACTGATAGAAATAATAATGTTGATTTAACCATATGATCGTTGGTTGAAAAATTACGAGTATATTTATAATATAATACGTGTACTTCAATGATAAAGAGTAGGAAATGCACTTACTGAAATATAGTAAATACAAGTTACTTATATTTGTGGTACAAAAATGTGATATTTGTGTTGCTATTGTATGAAATGTGTAATTCTATTAAACATTTGCTTGAGGGAACTATCTCTGAAATGTTGTCGTTTAGCAATACCCTTTGTATGACTGATTTACCCGACTCGCTTTGTTTAGTTCACAACAGGCCCATCTTGATCGCGCCTGCGCGTCTAATTTCGTAAGCAACAAGAATCGGATGGCCAAAACAGACATACTGTATGGCTGTATCTATACCAGCAATAAAATAGAGCTAATTTAATCATAAATATTGTTGTACCACTTATTCATTTCTATCAGTGTACAATTAAACTTGTAATAATGCTTAAAATATTTTACATATTTAAATTTGGGTTGGAAATACATGGCAGAGAATATAAAGGACATTTTTTACGAAAATAGCACCTTGAAAAATTTAAAATTCTATTTTTTTCTAGGCGTAGGATATGATAGAAATATAGATAGATAAGCAGAAAATGAAAAAAAAATTATAAGAAAAAATAAAAAAGGTGGGGTTCTCCAGAAAATCTTTTTCATTTTTTCTTTAAATTTTGTAAGCATGAAAGACATATTTTCTGGAAAACCCCACCTTTTTTTATTTCTTTCAATATTTTTGAAATCTTTTACTAATAGAAGAAAGGTATTCCATAAGCAGCATGACAGCGAAACTACCCGGGTAGAAACTGCCTCTTTATGTCTAAACTAAATATTGGCTCTTATGAGGCCACAGCCAGATTCTCTAGTTAGAAAAATCTAGGCCTTCCCTCTGCTGGCCCTCGACAAGTTATTGTCGTATGCTATTTGTCTTAAATTATGTATACGTAAAGAAAATGCGTTTCTGACAAGCACATTTTATTTGAAATGAAAAATGGAAGCAATTGTAAATTCTAAATAAATACAGCATTTTTAATGGACGTTAATGATTTTAACATATACAGTAATAATAATAATGGTGCATACGAAATGTAAAATAATAAGTTTGAAACATTTTCGTTCATGATTATTTTACTTTATGTTAAATTATTATTATTAAATTATTAAATTATTATTATTATTATTACCAACTGCCATACCACGCTGGAAGCACCAGTTCCCGTTAGATCACTGAAGTTAAGCAGTGTTGGGCGCGGTTAGTACTTGGATGGGTGACCGTCTGATACTACTTCGTTGCTGTTGACGGTCGTGGGTGTGGTGAGCCCACACTTGTAAGTTATTTACTACAAGAAACTATCCACCTAAAAAACACTACCCGAATCGGGTAGTGTCACGCTTACCCCTAGAGGCTCGCCGAAAGGGAAATAGCTTAATGATATACATGCATTATTATAACTGTATATGTAAAAAACATTACCATCCAATTAAAAATCTTTATTTATTAAGAATCCACCATATCTTACTTTTCATTTTAAATAAATAACGCGCAAAAAATGGATGAAAGAACGCATGCGCAATACTATAGAATAGTTTAAGTATAGTGAGGGACTATCTAGATTCTATAAAGGCCCTATTAATAGGCCCTCGTTGGGTTGCCTACTCATGACCTCGCTAGCTGAGCGTGACGTTTCCGATTGCGCCCTCGATAGATTGCCACTTTAGGGCCTCGATAGAAAATAGGAAATCTAGATAGGGCCTGTCAAGAACCAAGTTTCAATTTCTACCCGGGTATTTTTGAGGTCGCGAAAATTTTTTTTTGCTGAGAATATATATTTTGAATTTTTTCGTAAACGATGCAAGATATCGCAAAAAAGGAAGAGGTATTTCTCATCCAACATTTTTATGCTTGCAAACCTTTATGTTAATATTTTTTTATCTGCTGTTGTTTGCGAGCAAAATGAGAAAATTCGATTTTATGAAAAAAATTCTCCTGACCACAACAGTTATTTAGCCCGCATACAACTCACAAGAGGTCTTCCTCGCGAAAGTACAATTTAACGAACGACGATAAAAAGTTATTAGAATCAGACAGAAAACGATAAATATCTTAATTATGACAACAATTATAGAGGTTATTAAAGAATTTTTCCAGTTAAATTGAATTGGCGAAAAAGACTATAAGCGTGAAACTAAGTTGTGCAATTCACAGATGGATAATAAATTTTATAAATATTTAAATTGGCATAGTAAGTTAAACGTTAAAAGTAATAGGTAATTTATATTTAAAGAAATACCAATACTGTCAAAAACACAATTATTGGCCGCCAAAACAGTGATTAGCATAGACCAATGATTGTATAATTGACAACTCAAATGTGGTGAAATACAGAAATTGACCACCTCGTTGGCCACATTAGGTTATAGATTACTGATTTTGAAAACACAGTGATCAGCGTCGGAATCGTATAATCATTGGCCGGAGCCAAAAACTTTGTTTTGACATGATTACCACGCATTATTTGTAAGACAAAGTGACAACAAATTATATGAATAGTCTACAAACATTCTAAACAATTTTGAATGCATTTTTGCAGATATTAGTCATCTGCTTTTAACATATTGCAGCTAATCACTATGTTTCCGCACAATTATCGACGCTATTGATTGGTCACCCATTTATCAACATACAGATATCATTTTAAGGTTAGAATATTACTATCGTTCAATTAAAATCCAAAAGTTTTTAGTTAAATCTTTCCTTTTAATTTCTTACTCATCCAGCATCACCGGTTTTAATTTACTCTGGCATTTAAGCGTACTATACTGCACTAACCTAGCTTGTCAAATACGCTGCGGAATTGTTTGCCCTTCATCCGGCACTGTTTATTAGTAATTTTATTTGTGAGTATTCATTCATATAAGCAAAGGATCATACCGATTACCTTAACTTCGTAGAACATTTTTTTTTACAAACCCGAAAAACCAGTAACACCTAATTTTCAGTAAAAAACAACATAGTTTGTCGCCAAAAGATTCTGCGTCTTCAAGTAAAGAACCTACTTCATTTGAAATGGATTTGGTCATAACAAAATTTTTACATATTTTACGAATATTTTAAAATTTTAAGGATAATGTAAGTTATTTGCAAATTTTATATTAGAAATTCGTGTAATTTTTGCAATTTAAGAGATACTAAGGTTTTAAACCTTAGTATCAAATTATTACTAAATTAAAAAATTAACAAATAATTGTGCAATTATTTATTAATTTAAATAATGTTTCAATAAAGCAATAATTATAACAATGAAATTATGGTAGGCATCAATGAAAATAATTTTAACCGCTTTTTATGCACCTCATATATTTTTCGGCTTGAATGATTAAAAATGATCTTCTCAAAGTCAAAATGGGTGGCAGTGATAGAAAACTACCCATTACCCTTAATGGACACTGGGGGTCACTGTAGCCCCACGGATTTTCCGATTTTTTTCCGATTGTCTACGTTTTTTTTCAAGTATTTTTTCGAATAGTTCAATTATCACTGGGACTTTGAAAATATTTTATTCCTATTTTGTATTATTTCAACATCACTCATGATTTTTCTCAGTCAAAAATATTGTTTACTTTTATTTTTTAGAAGGTCATTTTTAATTATTCAAGGTCGAGAATATCGAAGATGTATAAATAAGCATATCATAATTCTTCATAATCATAATAATAATAATCATAATAACCGTACTCTGCAAACAACAATATTTTAAATTCTTTTGCATTATTGTGTTTAGAGCTTTTTAAATTAAAATTATAACAAATAATTAAATTTGTGTAGAGAATTTTTGTATATAATTGAATCACAGTGAGTTAATTGACAAAACTATTTTGACTTAGTGTAGAATTTCTCGTTATAGGATTGCATTGTGTTGGGTTCTAACGAATTGGTTTGAATTTTGTGTTGTTTTAAAAGTTGTATTTAATCAATTATCTTGCATGGAGTGATATGTAATTTTTCTTAAATTGCACCAATGGCATTTTTTGTGGTGAAAGTATTTTATCTTTGACTGATTTTACTTGTCGAAGTGTGAAGACACGAGTAGCTCGTCTTTCTCTGCTCGACAGCTTACAGTCGATTGCCTTGCCGGAGAAGCCAGTCTTGCAGCAGGCGACGAAGAGGGTTCAAATTGGATGTAAAGTCATCACTTCAGGGGATTCGAAGCATATTATTAGCCGCGTTATCGATTTCCAGACCCTTTCACCAAATTCAAGCACCAGCGCGTAACATTGACAGTCTTCCTATTACCGATTAACGTCAATTAGATTCAATTGCAATTGCAATTCCATTTACTCTATACCTGAAAATGCACTCGATTCATTTATATCCTTGCCAACGAGTTTCGTCAATTCCGCTCAGTTAAAATTACTGCCAAGATAGCTAAAACCTTTACCATCACTTTAAATCAGCCTTTTATCAATCGTAAACTTTAATACCATTGATATTATAAGAAGACAATTTCTGCTACCGTTCAATCACTTTCGAATGTAAATAAATATAAATACATAGATAAAACGGATACAATCAGAATATATAAATTGTTAAACTGGGATGCAAGATAAAAATTTATCTCTATTCCTAGCTAAAATAGTACACCTAGTACAAAAATAAAATAGAGTGGAATAAAATAAAAGAGGATATAAAACTTTCTACCTGTTTCTAAACAGAAATAGTTCGCTCGAAAAAAAATTTCGACTTAAATAAATCAACAGGCAGATTATAGATGGTAGTGTGTCAAGGGACGAAACTGAAAATACATTTGCAAGAAATATCACTGTGAAAGTTCATCAACTATTCTATCTTTCTCTGGCTTCATAGCTGGTTACGAGGACAACAGTTAATGTTTGAACAAAGCATCAATTTCAGAAATGTAGAGGGATCACTCTAAACTAAACTATAATTTAATTTCGAAAGAAATTAGTCAACGTGGAATTTCTTTTTTATGTTTAATTAGATAACATTAACTATCCGACCTTAAGAAGGTGGACTTATTTTAAAATCAACCATTTGTCTATTTGATTATAAAAGTTATCGAATTTTCTCTTTCCTGTCACGATGTGATTTTAGCCACGTTATGCTATTACTATTTTATGAAGAAACTAATTTTACTGTAATTAATTTTTGTGAATTTATTATTGAGGTCATAATGAAATAAGAAGCGAACATTTCAACTAGCTTTGTGCTTCGGATTAATAATTTAAATCCCTAGCATATAAATAATCGTAATTTTACGACAAGCCTCAGTTCTCTCAATCAACGCCGTCTCAACCTCTTCGGAGAATTGATCTTGTAAATTCAGTCTCAGTCTCACAAGTGTGTTAATGTTGACGAACTTCAACCTTAGATTTAATCATATAGATAAGTACTCCCTACCTTCTAAGTGGTCCGTCAACCTTCAGATAATACTCCACAAATTATTCGGATCACCTGAATCTTAGTCAAACTGACACCCATCATCAAGGTTCTGTGGAGAATCTTGGGAATCCTGTCACCATCACTGAAAAAATTCCTGGTAAATCGTCTACTGAGCTTACTTAGTTAAAGAATATAGTTTATCCAAATCTTTTCTTAATTTTGGGTAACTAAATTCTTAGTTAGGTTGACTACTTAAACCATCCTTAGGGAACTAAGATGAGAAGTTTAAAAATAACTATAGTAACTTGGAATAACTTTCAGCAAGTTTTCTCAGCTGAATTTATTAAGAAATATTTTAACTAAATTCTTAGTTAATCTGACTGAGAAGAGTAGTAAAAATAAAAACTGTTATTCGAACCTAACTAAGAATTTAGTTACTGACAAATAAGAAAGCAGTTGGATTAACTATTTTCTCCAACTAAGTAAACCTACTTGACGATTTACCAGGAATATTTTTGAGTGCCTTTTTCAACTGATACCAAGGGTTATCCTCGCTTCGTTTCCCCGTTCTTGAAATTCTCAAGGTAGGATTTACTTTCTTATTATGATCTATTCCTGTTTTTTCCTTGTATCTTCTTATATCTCCTTTTTCTCCTTCCTTTTTTCTCACGTTATGAACCCTATTATATCAGG
The DNA here is from genome assembly GCA_932066315.1 of Andricus coriarius. Lineage (NCBI taxonomy): Eukaryota > Metazoa > Arthropoda > Insecta > Hymenoptera > Cynipidae > Andricus > Andricus coriarius. Next base: position 4,423 of record CAKNWT010080186.1, on the reverse strand, counting down.
TGACTTTTGCCGACTACATTTTTTTCGTGAATTTATTTAGGGGTCATCCAAGAATAACGACGATTTGGGGAAAGGGAGGGTTTGGTAAAATCTAACTGTTTTTTATGAATTAACAAAGTGGTTCAAATTTAAAACAAGTAGATAAATTTCAACCATTTTCAACCAAGAAAATATTTTCATTTTAAATAAAAAACAGTTGAATTAAACCAAAAAATGCAAATTTTTTTTACAAAATAGCTGAATCCTCAACAAACACGATTTCTAAATCAATTAATCAAAAAAATTTAATCGAAAATATTCACTTTTCCAGCCAAAAAGACAAGCTTTTTATGAAACAGTTAAATTTCCAACCAAAAAGATAAATTTTAGACTAAGAAGATTAATTTCCCTCTGACAAAATTAATTTTTAGCAAAATACATAAACTTTTAACTAAATAGTCGAATCTTTAACAAGTACATTAATTTTCTACCAAAAAAGACGACTTTTCAACCAAATATATTATATTTCTAACCAAATAGTTGAATTTTTGACCTAAAGAACTCAATTTTTTACCAAAAATAAAATATCTACATTTTCATTTGAAAACCTTAATTTTAAATAAAAAACAACTAATTTTCTTCAAAGCAATAGAATTTTCTACCAAATTGCTAAATTTTTAAAACAAAAAGACGAATTTTCTATAGAAAACAGTCGAATTTCCAACCTGATAATATGAGCTTTTACCAAAAAAGTTATTGTTAAACGAATTAGTTGAATTTTCAGTAAAACAAATTAATTTTAACTTGAAAAAGTAATTTTTATCAAAGTAGTTCGATTTTCAACCAAAGAGAAAGAATTTGTACTTAAATGATTGAATCTTTAAGCAAACCATTTTTTTTTAAATTGTAGTGCAACTTTCAACGAAGAATGTGATTTTTCAACCTGAAAAGATTAATTTTCAACAATAGCAGATGATAAAAGAGAGATGAATTTGATCATGAGAGTGTTCGTAGAGTATGTAGAGAGTAAATGGCATACAGTGAACGTGAATCAGACTAAGATGATGTGTTTCAGAAATAAAAAGTATAGAGTAGAATACGAATGGAATATTAATAGCTTGGTGGTAGAGTTGGTTGAGGAGTTTGGCTACCTAGAATTTTTACCTAGAATTTTAGGTCGAAGCGAGAGAAGGAAGCGAGCTGCAGGTGAGAAAGAAATTAGAATGCATCAGTAAAGTAATGGGACAAGCATGGGGTACGGGTAAAAAAAGGTTCAAGGACGAGTGGAGGATGAGAGTGTGCATGTTCGATGTGTTAGTATGATCAGTGTCAAGTTATAGAGTGGAAATTTGGGAATGGAAAGAGCATAAGAGAGTGGAAAGTCTGCATGAGAGATTTTTGAGATGGATCATGGGAGTGAGTTGGAGCTGTCCCGGTTATATGCTGAGGGAAGAAATAGGGCGAGAGAAAATGATTGTCAGGCAACAGAAAAGAGCCTGGAATTTGGAAGAGAAACTAAGAAGGGGAGTGGGAAGCAGAATTGCACAAGCGTGTGCCCGGGAGGTTTTGGATTAAGAGAGGAGGGGTAACATGGGATAGAGGAAGAGATGACGGAAAAGCAAGGAGAGGAAAGATGGGAAAAAATCGGAGATTCAAGGTAAAACAGTTGGTATCGAATGGTTAAGTTGCAGGAGGAACCAAAGCACTTGAAAAAGATTAGAAAGGAGATCAAGTGGAATAGAGTGGTGAGATTCAGTATGTTAGAGGGTGTAGGAGCATGCAGGTATTGGATGCACGAAGGAGAGAATATGTGTAGAGTGTGCAGTTATGAGTAGGAAACATGGTTGCATGCGTCAGAGAGGTGCACAGGTGACGAAGGGGGAGGAGAGGGCATGGAAGAAAGAGTGAATTGGATTTTGAATGGAAATGGTCAGGGGGTACGATTAATGGAAAAGCTGCAATGTCTGAGAGAGAGCTAGTGGCACAGGGTAGGAAAAAAAGCCAAAAAATAACTCCTAAAGGAGAATTAGGAAGTAGTATTGCGGAATAGGATCCAATCGGAAACGGAAGCTCAGGGCAAGGTCACAAGCGCTCAGAAGTAATAATTATACACTCAACTCCCGATATAAGACCGGTTTTGGGGTTGTCTTGCCTTGATCCCCAATTACGGGAATCCAAACGTAAACATTCAGCTGCATGGAACATATTAAGCATCAAACGCGTGTGAGTTGTCGTTCATTGCCCCTTTGTCGCTACGCTGCTGGTGTTTCACGCATCGTTGAGCGCCGCCTCTCGACCCCCAGGGGTTGCACTGTCACTCCGAAACTGCGGGGCCATCATTTCTAGGAATTCGTAAATCGGGGGTTCTTTTATCGGGAGTTGAGTGTAATTAAGATGATATGTAGCAAATAAGTAGTATAATGCTTGTTTGTAAGAATACATCCAATGGTCATGTAAATACTCTGAAACTCGTAAAAGGAAGAGAGTATAAACAAAATAATTTACAAAAAAATGTAATAGTTGATATTTCAAAAAAATGAATAAAAAACAGTTGAGTTTAACCAAAGAAACCGAATTTTCAATAAAATACTTGAATGACCAACTCAAGCAGATTAAAATACGTGAATTTTTAACAACATAGTTGAATTTTCAACTAAAAAAGATAAATTTTCAACCAAAAATGGAATAGCTCACTTTTGATAGGCATGCGCAAAAGTTAGCAAACTCGATCTGATGCGCGCGAGCTTTTCATATGCGGATCGAGTCGACCCAAGCTGACTAAAGCTTGTAGACCGAAAAAGCTCGCGCAGTTCGCAAGGCTTGTAAAACTTGCACTGAACCAAAATATTTGATCGGTATACTCGATCAAATACAAGTGCATTTATTTTGTCAGTTTTAAATGTATGCAAATCGTTGATACTCAGAAAAACACATTTTCTTAAAAAAGATGACTTTTTATCAATTTCACGTAAAAAAACATAATAAATACAAAAATTTGCTTTGAGAGGTCTCCTATTAATTAGGTTTCTTGCAAATTCCAGAAAAAACGTTTTAAACTCGAATGTTAAAATATACTCCGATGACTTCCAGACCATTAAATTTAATGGTCTGGAAGTCATCTGAGTATATTTTAATTTTTCACATTCGTTGGTTCCTCCAAGCCGTACAAGAAAATAAGATAATATGCCATCTCACTTAGTCTTTTCATATATCAAATCGAATGGAAATTGAAAGGTATAATTATTTTTTAAGTATAAGCACCTGTTAATATAAACAATAATTCTGTAAATATTCCTTATTGATTTTGCAAGCTTTGTGAGCTGTATGCCCTTTTTTCAATCCCCAAGCTTTTTTCAGTCTACAAACCTTTTTCGGTCCACGAGCTTTTTTAGATCTGCGAGCTTTTTGAATTTTGAATGTATTTTATTTAAAATCACGAATCTTCAGCTGAAAAATTGATTTTTTAACAAAGTAGCTCTACTTTCAACCCTATAGTTAAATTTTCTATCAAATTGTTGAATTTTCGATCAAATTGTTGAAGTTTCTACCATATTGTTAAATTTTCGAGCTGAAAATAATTATTTCCTACAAAACAGTTAAATTTTCAAACCGAAAATGTAAATTTTGAACAAAAAAGTTCATTTTCAACCTAAAGAGATATATTTTTAACTAGAAAGTTGCATTTTTAACCAAAAAATAGGAAACCTCTATAAAGAGATGAATTTTTAAACCAAAAAAGGAAAAACTTCAATCAAATTGAAGACGATACCTGATTTGCTTGTGCATTTATTATAGTCCTGGCATCTGGTACATTGAGGGCCGGTTTCACCAACCTCGGTTAAAAAGTTGATCCTCGGTTAAACCGATAATCGACGGTTAAATATGGCGTATAGCGTTCATTTTGACTGGCCGTCAGTTAACCAATGATTTAACCGAGGTTGGTGGAACTGGCCCTTAAAGTCTTTACACCGTATTAAGTAGGTAATGCGCGTTTTTTTGCTAAAGCGGTTTATTAAGGGGCCCAGATAAAAATTCCAAGTTGTTTAAAAAAGACACCGTTGCGTCCCGGAGATATTTTTGAAAAAAGTTCCAAAAATCGTGTTTGTGTGGACTGACCCGCCCCATTGCATGTTAGAGCCAAATGTTCAACAGAAAAATTAAACTAGAGGAAATTCTGAAATAGTTGAAGAAAAAAAAACCACCCATTTTCAATAGTTATCGAGTAATGGTCCTCCAAAGGACCCATATTTTTTTGAAAAAGAGGCGAAAAACGCCAATTTTGAAGTTTGTATCTGTATTTTGGAACCTGTTAATTTCACAATAAAATATTCAAAACTTCAATTCAAGTAGACGCAATTTTGATTAATTCTAAAAAATGCAATGATCTAGCCCTAATAGGTCATAAAATGTGGCCTCCCAAAGTTGACCACTTTTGACCTATTAT
>CAKNWT010080180.1:0-16164 GCA_932066315.1 Andricus coriarius | reverse complement strand
GGAAAACGTTCCGCAGCGGGGCAAAATCGATTGATTTCCAAGAATCCACCTTCAGCGGTTAAACAAGGTTTATATGATTTTACGCATTTATGGCAAACGGGAGCAATTTCCCCGAAGTACGCCGGTTTTAAACATGTATTTTCATCAACGACACGCCTATTAGATCAATTTAGAATAGCTAGGCAACGTTTCGGAGCGGGGCGAAAATAGATTGATTTCCAAGAATCCACCTCCAGCGGTTAAACAAGGTTTATATGATTTTACGCATGTATGGCAAACGTGAGCAATTTTCCCGGAGTACGCCGGTTTTAAACATGTATTTTCATCAAATACACGCCTATTAGAGCAATTTATAATAGTATTTAGAACGTATTTTTGATCAAATCTCGAAAAATAATATTGAAAATTAAAAAATTAAAAAACTAAATTTATGGGAAAACGAAACAAGTTGCTATAAAATATATAACAAAACTGTGTTTTTTGTAGGATGCGCACTTTTTTATAAAAAAAAAACAATGAAAATTGTCGGTAATTTACAGCAATCTTATAGGTTATTTATGGTAACTTGAGATAAATTACCCAACATTCAATTTAAAAGTTTATATACATTTCCGGAAATTTTCATTAATGTACGGTAATGAGATCAGTTATATATGGTAACTTTCCATAAATGACCGTTAAATTGTATTATCTGCAGCCAAAATTCCCTCACAGTTTTTGCGGTGAGTGGGCTGATAATCGTAAAATGCGAGCTCATAGATTTATAATTTTCATTATTCACCTCTGACGTCACTTTTCAGTCCCTGGTGAGTAAAAAGTACTTTTTACTCCCTGGGGAGTGAAAAGCTGAGCTTTAGCCCCGCGTCATAGGCGTCGAAAATGACTGATATCATGCATGTGTCATAAAAATATATATTTTCGTGGTATGAAAGAGCGACTCGAAAACTATCGATGGCAGTCGGTAATCGGCTCGGTAAGGTTTGAATTAAAACAATCTATGTGTAATTTATCAAAGTTAACGTCTTGTCTCAGAAACGTCAAGCCTCTATTTTTTTTACTTTCAACGCAGATGAGTGTCCAGCTGAGGTGGGATGGCAACAAGAGGAGACGAAGACCGGGAAATGATCCGAGGTACATGTGGAGTGATCCAGCCTCAATTCATCAAGTATACCCAATGCCTTAGCATTACATCAAACCAAGTAATTGATACTTTTAACCCCTACATTAACGAAAATAAAGTGGGCTGGGTTATCACTCCGCGATCTACCATTTAAACGATAAAACTCATTCACCTCCATCAGTTCTACCAATCCCAGCCCCCTCCTGTTGTCCGCAACATCTTGACTCACCCGGTATATATAAAAGTTTGTGTGCGAAAACATATCAGGTGGATTCGGCCCAATCGGGGGGGCGGGCCCGCCCCAGTTAAAATGGCCATAATTGATAGGAACGTTATTGTAACAAAAAAAATTGTAAAGAATTTTTTCTTAATTTACCTGTAGTGATATTAATTAAAGCATCCAAGACATTTCATTTTTTGGTTATTTTTCAATAGAAAAAACTTATCTTTTTTTTGGAGTGAACCAAAATTAGATGTTTTTTTCTTATTAAAGATTAAAATGTATAAATAACATGGTTTAAATAGTGTCCTTCAAAATATTTTAAAATTGGAACCTCAACATTCCGAGGCTCCAATACAGTAATTTTACTACATTTTTAATCAATAAAACGAACACAAGATGTTTTGATATGAAAGGAGAAACAGAGAATAACCAAATATATTATGGATAAAGTCATATTTTCATGAGTAATTAAAAGAGGCGGATATTTAGATAGAGATCCAAATGAAAAATGCGCCAAAGTAAATTCAATTCAAAATTGAAATAACGTTTTAATTTTTAATTTTTTAAGTTTATATATAAATTTGTGTTAAAATGGTTTGATTAATTTCATTTATATTTAACATTTCGCTTTTTAAATTAATTGAATTTTCAATGAATTTATTGATAAAAATGGACTCTAGGATTCTTCGTTTGAAGGATTGTTTTCACGAGCTAAAATTTTGATATCATCAATCTCAAAATCAAAATAATGATTAAATTTCCATGCATGTTGTGACAAACCTGTATTTTGATTGCCTTATTCACAATCCCGTTTATGTTCATAAATGCGCGTTTTCAGTCTGCTGCCAGTCTTACAAGTATACATTTTAATGCAACATTTACAATTTATCATATAAACTATACAAGATGAGTTTTCTTTGTTTTCTTGATCTTTATATTTAAAAAAAGGAAATTTATTAAGTGTGTGGTTGTTAGTGAAATAACTATTAATATTGTATTTTTTTAAAGAACTCCTAAAACGTTTTGAAAGATCTTCAATATATGGTAGCGACACCTTAAGTTCAGATTTATTGTGATTTGCATTCCATTTTGTATTTTGAGACAAATTATTATAAATTTCATGGATTCATTCTTTGATGATTTTATTTATTAATTGAAGTGGATAATTATTTTGCATAAGAGTAATTTTTAGTTGATCTAAATTTTCTTTACTCTCTTCATTATTGATAACAACGGTCGAAGAAAATTTCACAGTGTGGATGATATTCCAATCACTGGACATAGATAATTACTCTAATTTATGTATGAGCTCACTATTATAATTAAGTTTCTTTATAAAAAGAGCTAGGCCGCCATTGGCGCTACCTTTCGATTTTTTTACAGCGTTAGAAAAGAGATGATTATATTCATTATCCGAATTATTATTATTTATAATATTAATATTAATTATTATTATACGAAAATTATATTTGAATTTGAGTGAGCCATGTGTCGACAATCCCTATAATATCAAACTTATAATTAATACAGGAGTTTAAAAATCTTGTATAACCATGACAGTTCCAGAAGAAGAAGTCTGTCGTATTGTTGACTCGTCCTGGCGCATTCCGCCGATTTTGAATATTCCCTTTCGTAAGATTTCCCGCCTGCTCTTTGCTAATGGCTGGTTGGGATTTCGAGGCCTTGCGCTCCGCCTTTCCCTATATGCCGCTTGTTTGCCCAATTTTCCCTTTTTTTAATGGTTCCGCCCCATTCTCAGATAGTTTGGCAGTCTGGATTACAAGCTCCAATGCTGACAGGTCCTCGGACTCGCATTTTTTGCCATCCACATACATCGCATTGTAGCTTAAGGAAGCTTTCAGGTCACAATTATTCTAGCCTCTTTAAGATAAGGAATTAGAGCCTTCCATTTAGTTTGAACTTTTTTAGTAGAGTCCTCCGCAATTATGATCCCAGTGCCGCGTACTTTTTTCAGTTGCAATAAGATCATTTTTTTATCCTTAAAGGAACGTAGCTGACCAATCCGTCTAAAAGATTCGACCTGGTCTGAACGTAGTTCAATGTTAAGATGCTGCTTGCAAAAACCACATATTAACTGCACCAGATCCTCGTCGCCTTCCTCAAGAATACAGAAAATAATCAAGTTGTTGCTTCTTAACGCTCTATCGATTGCCTCGATTCTCCGGTCTTGTTTCATAATAACCGACTTCAGTTTTTCTTGCTCGGCTTTGAGCTGGTTATTCTCCGGCATAAGGTGGTCAACTTTGTCGTGGAGAGGTGAAAGTGAGCGAGGACTCCAGGTTCCCCATTTTTTGCATTTAAAGTTCAAATTTATTCTTAGAGATTTCAAGCGCCATTGTACCGAGTAATCCACGTCACACAGAGATGGCAACATGAACGCACTGTTCAACTGACACAAAGGCATTGAGAAAGTGGACAGTTTGATCCAGAAGAACTTATTGCTTACAATTGATTGCGGTAATGGTTGTGTCACTCACAAACTGCTAGAAACGAGAACATTAGTGATAACTAGTTACTCTGAAAGTACTTTATAGATCAGACGGCACGAACTCAGCCCGTAAACAACCAATATTTTGACGGACGAAGAAACACGCTCAATATACAACTTTGTAAGTACATGTTTAAAAATCAGAGTTTTCTCTCTATTCGAATAGTACAGTGCCCGAACTTGTCCAGTATGACCCAACAACCATGTACATACGATATTTCAACTTTTCCTTTCATGTTGTTTTTTATTTTAATTTGACCGATTTTTGTGATATTGGCCTTCCCTTGCCGCAGAATCTTGTATTCTTGGAGGCAATAAATATACAAACATACATACAAACTATCGATAGCATCAAAAACCAGAAAATATATTTACTATTGATAAATTTTAATAACACAACTATTCAATCTATTTAAATTGAAGTTAAAATAATATGCAACTGTTTTGAACGTTGACTGAACCGAAATTCAACTGCACATAATTCAGACAAACAGAAAATGTACTAAAGGATTGAACTCGATATGACTATCACATATATAGTAATAGTAACAATTGCGAACCAAGTCGTATTCTTTATTAAAGCAAACTTGACTAAATTGTTATATTAAATTCAATTGAGACTGTAACTTGCTACCGAGAATCACAGACTAACTCAACACACAGAATCGAAAAGCAAGCAACGAGAAATCATGAAAATGTACGTATAAATGTACTTAGTGTCTTTTTAGTGTGTATATGTAATTTATAGAATTATAGCTATGTGCAAAGAGATGAGCCGAACAATAAAACCAGTTTGGACGTTTTATAAATGACTTCACTGAAATTAAGAAATTACAAGAATTAATTTAGAATAAATAAAATGAACCATTTCCAATTTTCAGTCTTTTACGTAACAAAAACTTTTGCTTTTCAATATTTCACGTTATATTTCGAGTCACCAAGAGGATTTGACTCGGCGCCATAAACTCTTCACCAATTAGCCTGCAGACGAACTTGAAGTAAAGTTATCATTTTTTTCCGCAATTAGAAAAAACTAACTATAGAGTATTAAAATACAAATTAAATGGCTACCTCACATTTTATTTTTATTTTGTTGTTTATCTAATGAATGAAATGTACTTTTAAAAAATAATAAGAATATGGATATTATCTCATATATTCAAAAATCTTTTAATTTAAAGTCAAATTTTTACAGGTTTAGGAGGTAAACATTTTATTCTATTTTGCGATTCGGTCACGGACAAAAGTATATGGGTAAATTTACCATTTAACATGCATCATTTGAACTCTAGTCTAAACAAATTTTTCGTAGTATTTAGTGGCTATTACAAGGTAAAATAGCGCGTTAACGATGATCGTTAAATAATAAATTTAGCCATTCACTAAGAAATGAACAATTGTCCTGTAATTTAAAGTGGATAATTTCTTGTAATATTTATTATAATCATTCTTAACACCAGAAGTACCTAGCGGGGTCAATTGAACCATTTCGTTTTTTAAAGTGGTAAATCTCCTCAGTGGTTGCTTGCATAGAGATGGCATTTTGTGACTTTAAATTATTTATAAATAGGAGTATTTGACACTTTTTTCGAAAATATTGGATGCGCAATTGAAAAAATAAATATTCAGAAATCATTCAAAAATCATCAGCAAATCCCGGTACTTCCAGTGTTGATATTATGATAATTGACCAAATTGCAAAATTAAAGTAGAATGTATACCTTCAAAACCTTTAAAAAAATTAACCTAAATTTAAAAAAAAATTTCATATATGACATAAAATCATTATTATTATTATTATCCTGTAAAAGTATATTTCGTTAATCAGAGGAAAATAACAACTAAATATTACATAGCCATTTAATATGTGTTTTAATATTTTATGGTTGATTTCTCCTAATTTTCTAAAACCCGTCAGGTATTTAGAAGATTGCATGAGTATTCATCTGAATGCCTCTAAAAATCAGGCACTTCGACGCCAGTTCGTTTACAAAGGCGTGAAACAGGCGGCCGATAATCTTGTCCTGGATCTCAACATCAGAAGGACTCAACGTGTGCTTTCCTCAAATCATCCGGATTTTACTCATGCGTAAAGAATTTCACTTAGCGTGCCAGACAGGTGCCATTTACAACTTAGTATACCGTATCGGCATTTTACATCAAGAAGTTCACAACGATAGGTGTAGAGCATTTCATGCACATCCTAAGTACTTCGAGCACATAGAATCAAGGCATCATACTCACGCGGGAACGACGTATCTACACATACAGAATGCGGCACTGAGAGTGCTTTACTACTATGTTTGTTTCTCTTACGGTGTTGGCCGCGAGCCTGCCCTGCCAAACGCTCCGAGGGAGTAGAGTCAATTGTTCAGAGCAAGAAGTGCGAAATTTTCTGGAACTACGATTTTCGTATAGCAGTCTCCGTTGCACAATCGACGCCTGACATTGGCCTCCATGATTTCAAGAAACCAATGATATTCGTGATCGAATTCTCCATTCCGGCTGATTACAACATCACAGTCAAGGAGCAGGAGGAGAGGTATCGACACCTTTGACCCACATGCCAAAAACATGCCAAAGCACTTGTAAAATAGATGCAGAGAGCCGTAATCCTCGGGTCATTTTGTATTCTCACGACACAAGAGGTTATCGTCGGCCTGTCGCTGTGATTTTAATGTGCCCTGTGGCCACTCATTTCACGGTTGTGAGACGTAGCCATAAGTGCGATTTGCTGCGGTTATAATGGGAACCAGTGTAATTTTTATGAATGGCACTTGCTCACAGTGATACTATGCAAAGGTTGCTATTTCAAAAAATGGCACTCGCTTCCAGCGAAATCGCAACGTTACCAGACCGTCAAGGCGACGGTCTGGCAAAAGCCTCGTGCATCCTGAGGACACAGAGCGACCCAAGGACGACAGTCTTCTACATTCTTCTCGTAACTGTCTCGGCATTTCGTGGATACGCAGACATGCCCTTCAGGCTACAAAGCAGTACGATTTAGTACTTCCGAGATCACCTATGATTAGAACGACTAGCTTAGAAGAATATTCTGGATATAACCATCGCAACTACCTTATAAGGTCTTTATACCTCTTTTCCTTCTCTTTTTTCTTGACTTTTACGTTGTCGGCTGGTGCCGAGAATTCGATAACGAACAAGTTCGTTTCTCGAAGTCAAGGAGAACTATTTCAGGCCTCGAGTGCGCCACAGAAACAGTTTTCAAAAATATGTAGTCCCAGTATATTCGGTATTTCTCATTTTCGACAATTGACTCTATTTCCCTAGGAGCGTTTAGCTGAGCGGTATCAGGGCCGATGCCGTAAGAGTGATAGAGATGGTAATAAAGCATTCTTGATGCCTTATTTTGCCTCTGGATATACGTCGTTCACGCATCAGTTAGAAAACCAGATAGTATGTGCTCTAGGTGCTCGGGAAGTGCATGACACTCTTTGCAACTATTGACGGGAATTTTCCCGCTCAAAATGCGGAGACGGTATGTTAAAGTGGAAATGACACCATTCTGGCACGTTAGCATGAAGCCCTCCGTGCTTGACTTCAATCCAGGTGATTTAGGAAAAGCAAACGTTAGGTCACCGCCATCGACTGATTCTTAACATTTCTCTGGGAGGTGATGTGCATCTGCTTGTGGAGTGGGTGTTGGGATACGTTGCTTTCCTGTGTCTTCTTTATCTCGGCCTTCATGGTTGAGTACTCGAGATGGATAATGTTTGATGTTTTTTTCTCAACTCTGATATTGAAGTCGAGGCCAATTGTTATAGTAGCCTTCTGCGCTGCTTTGCAAAGAACGCTCCGTTGCACACTTCTTCGTGTTCCCTGACTATTTCAAGGAGAGGGTCTCGTCCACTGTCGAATATATTTTCTGTTCCCAGAATTCATATGCATAACCTTTCGTGACCCAATGTCAAGCGATCTGAGCTTGTCCTTTGTCCATGGAACCATTCCACATGAATAGAGTACTGCCAGCACAGCAAGCATGTTCGTTGCAGATACCTTGTTCCTCGCCGATAGTACGGCAGACAAAACCTGTCGAAGGAGACGTTTATATCTGCATCAGAGTGCAATCCTTATAGATTTCACATACTGAATGCGGCCCTCTGGATCGCACAGGTATTTTTGGGGTCTCTCCAGTGCCCAGATATTGTATAGCGCTTCTTGCGACTAGCTCAGGGTCTTCAGAAATGCCAGCAGGTGGCCCTCACTTCAAATTCATCGGGCGCATTTTCCTAACCCAAACTACATTCAAATTTCCCGAGTGTATTTATTTGCAGTCCCTAGAGATAGCTTTAATTGTTCTGCATTTCTAGCATAGATCTTTAGATCATCCATATAAAATACAAAAGAAAGCGTATGCTTTGGATATTCTGGTTTGCCGCAGAAATACCTTTAGAAATCCTGAAGTGTGAGAGTAAGCGAGAATAGTGTAAGGCAAAATAGGAGAGGGCTAATGGTGTCCCCAGAAAGAAGCCTCTCTGAAAAGTAACGTTGTTAGTTGTCACACGATGTTTTCAACCGGAGATAGTAAATCTATTTTTTCAAAGGGGCATCAATCTCTCAATGCACATCACTATGCGTGGATGAACCTTTAATATTTCCAGCAGATCAATGATAAGCCTATTAGAGATTGAATTAAAAGCTTTTTGGTAGTCAATCCAGGCCATCAATAGGCGACGCTCGATGAATACGGCATCTTTTTGCAGGTGCACGTGTCGATAAGCAGGTTCTCCCGATATGTTTTTGTACCGTGTTGTTCGTACCTCTTTGGTAGCGATAGATGGGCATTCCTCCTCTGGTATTATGAGGTAACTGAACAGCTCCTTAAAGCCAACTCTTCCTCATCTACAAACTCCTAGCATCAGATATTATCCGTAGTCGGTAACAATATCCTACCTAATGGTCAGCAGCTTTGACTTGTTGACTGTGTGATGGCAGATCTGTAGTTCACGCGCAAACTGTCGGACCCAGGCACTGAACTTCCTGCTACGTGTTATGTAACCATTGGGTTTGTTTTACAGTTTGCATCCGCCAAAGTTCTCGCAGCATCACACACAGCAAAAATAATAGCCTAGAGGTCAGACTCTTCGAAAAGACCTCCCCGAAGCGCGTCAACTACTTGAGCCCGATCTTAGGGCTTGAGAGTAACCTAGATGCTGATTTTTCTTCTGGTCCTAAAGTAATGCCCTTATCCTACTGGATGCCTGCCCGCGAATGTTCGTACGCCTCTCTTTGTTCGTTGACGGCTGGTTCTGAATGCCGTATAGCAATATAACTCAAGGGCTATACTAATGTCATAGCACTCTAAGAGTTCGTTCCTCAGCCGATCCGCACACTCAACACCATTGAGACATTGGTGGTCAATCGTATTGTCTCCATCTTGTGTGACTCATCCAACTCTAGGGTATTCGGAACTGTTGCCTGACTTATTATCAGAGCCCTGCGCATTCAACTGTTTTGAACTTCATTAGTTGCGTTCTAGTTGTTTCCACGAACAGCTAGAGAAAGAGTTGGTATGCTTCCACGGATCTCTGCCTGCGAGGGTAAAACTATATACTCTGGGAGATCGTCCAGTATGCCATAGGCGTTGTGATTTTTCCTTCGGGACCATCTTTAGACCATTGTCCGCTGGTAGCCATATTCAGGAGTAACCCTCTGTACAGGAATCCTCTATCCGCAACCCGAGGACGCGTCCAGCCGCCTGGTCGAAGGCTTTCCATCTAGGTTCATGAAAAAACCGGACCGGATATATATCTCTCTTTGTTATGAAAATATATCACTGATGTCAATGCTGAACGAGATTTCTTGTAACTCCGGCCTAGCCCTGGCCCGGACCTGGCTCAGACCTGGTCTGCGGAGAGCCTTCCGATCAGGCCTTCACAGTATCCCGCGGGAGCCTCTAGAACCATTGACTAAAACCACTAGAGCCTCCCTCGAGGGCATACAGAGCCACCCAGGAGAACCTCACGAGCCTCCCACAAAAGCCTACCACGAGAGCCTTCAGAGTCTTATACAAGGGCCCTGTACGAGAACCTGCAGAAACTCCCATGGAAACCTGCAGATCTTTTCTATACCTTCATAAATGCACTTGAGTGTAGGACGGTAGGGGGCATAACGCGACAATGTTTCAGAGATTGTTCCAAAGGTAATCCCCCCAAGCTTCAGAACCAGGAGAGATATCATGCAGGTTACTCGTAAGCCCAAAGATCTGGTTGAACTGGATGAAGCGCTTCGTCGAGATTTTCCCAAAGAGTCCGAACTTTGGTTCATTAATTGTTGTATGTATGATGCAGCGACAACTTTGGAGTATGCAAACAGTAAAACGAAACCAACACAACGACTGATTATAACACCAAAAGATGCATGCATCAACTCAGCACTAACTCTTCAAGTCAAAATTGCTAACCATCAAGCAACATATTGCTAACAGAATACGGATATTATCTGACGCTAGAAGTATAGAGCGGAGGGAGAGGCAGGTCGAAGAAACTGAACAGTTTTTCACTAAAATATCTCGAATCTTCCGAGAATTTTCGTCGACCACCTGACCCATTCAGAGGAGTTCGAGGCATTTTAAAGAGAAATCTGCGAAGTCCAGTATCTCCTGGATAAAAACGCAAGCAACATAAATAGTTTAAGGAGCTGTGTAGTGTCCTCATAACACTTGAGTGCGAATGCCCACCTATCACTACAAAAGAGATAAGAAAAGTATTAAGAGGCATAAAGAACTATTCCGCGCCGAAACCAGATGGTACGAAGAGGTCCTGGTGAAAAAAGTTACCTTTAATGCACCAGTATTTGACCCGCATTTTCACATTATATCTAAAGTCGATAGAGCCTATTCCTCCCAAAAATGGGCAACTTGTCTGGTCTTAAGAATTAGAGGCCAATAACTTGTCTGAACGCCCTGAATAAGGTATTTACAGCTATTGTAAATAATAAGATTGTTTGCACAATAAAACCAGTGGAGCGAGGGATGTACTAACGTCACTCATGTATTTTAGATGGATGATCTCAAGGTCTATGCTAGAAATACAGAGCAAGTAAATTTAGCTCTGAAGATTGTCGAGGAGTACACACAGGAGATTGGAATAGAGTTTATGTTAGAAAGATGCGCCAATGTGGATTTGAAGTTTTGACAACTTACTGGTGTCTCTGAAGACCCTGAGCTCGTTAACAAAAGTGCTATATGGCGACTTGGCTCTTGAGAGCACTATTCATATCTGGACGTGCCACAGACCAACATTCAAGCTATAAAGCCTATTGTGCCACATCCTTACTTATTCGCTCTTAGCAGTCGACCCCAGACCTCTTGACTAAGTCTAGTATGTCGACTACTGATCGCGTTGGAATTTCCTCTGGTCCCATAAAATGGGCCCCGAGGGTCTGTTGCCTGAGCCCATCTAATGCCGGGTACTGGCATATTACATACAGGGATTTTTCATCATCCCTGCCGCATCTCCCGCAGTCTGTCGTGGGGTTATACCCCATTTTATGCATATGATAGTTTAAGTGGTTTTGACCAGTTAGGATCTGTACCACTGTCCTTATGTCTTATATAAACCCAGGATTTCCCTGGCTCTGTCCATCCTATGGGTATAACCCAGGATGGACTTCGCCTTACGGCAGCCCTGGGTCTGCTCCCAGTATTCCCGGTGTTTTGTTCGGATCCAGCTTTTAATGGCCAAACCGGTACAGCAAGACGCTATTCCCATTAGCGGTTCTGGTCCTATGTATTCACTTGCTACGTCGCGTTTTGCGAACTGGTCCGCCCTTTTATTGCCCTTGATTCCTGTGTGACCAGGGACCCACATGAGAGCCACATTGTTTCTTTCTGCAAGTTGGTTTAATGCCTTTTTGCATTGCAAAACCAGTTCCGATGTTATGTCTGGTTTCCCTATTGCAGTTAGTTTCGCTTGGCTGTCGGAACAGATAGTAATCTCTCTGCCAGCAGCGTTTGCTTCTATTAGTTTTTCAGCGCAGCGAAGTTCGGCCAGGACCTCCGCCTGAAAGACAGCAGCATGTCGACCAAGTGGTATCCCTTTCGCCTTCCCTTTTTTGCTGTCATAAATTCCTGCTCCTGACCCTGCCTCATCCCTGGATCCATCTGTATACCAGATTTCCCCTTGGAGAAGCGGGTTACCATTTACTTTCCACAGATCCCTGCTTGGGATACATACACGGAAAGCTTTGCCAAACTTGAAGCGTTTTGTTATTTTATCTTGCCTCCTCTGTAGAATGGGCAATGCACTGATATCATTCGGGAGCCAAGTGTGCCTAGTCCCCCGAGTCCATCTATTTGCTCTTACCAGGTGACCCACCACGTGTGCCGCTCCTGCGGTTATCGCAACATGTAGGGGTTCTTCACAGAGCATGAATCCTATCTCCGCTGTAGGCGTAGTCCTCATTGCTCCAGTCAAACCCCTAAATGCTAGCGTTTGTAATCTTCGCAGCCTGTCCTGCATTGTTTTGAGTTCCGCCCGTGGCCACCAGACCACAGCTGCATGTAGGAGCCTGGGTTTTAGGACAGCAGAGTAGAGCCATGCAAGCATTTTAGGCCCTAGACCCCACGTCGACCCAAAGGCTCTCCTGCAGATTCAAAAAGTCATGACAAACTTCCTACATTGGGCCTCAAGGTGCTTTGCCCAGTTCAGCTAGCTATCTAGGATTACTGCCAGATATCTAACCGAATCTGAAAACGTCAGCTTCCCATCGCAAAATACAGGAGCCTCAACTTTTGGAATTTTATAGTTTTTCTTGAAAATGACCAGGTTGGTCTTTTCAGGATTTACGGAGAGCCCTGAGCTATCGCACTAGAGCTCTATAATGTGCAGCGCGGACCTCATAAGACCCATCAGCGTCTCCAAATGAGCCGCCCTGACTAGGATTACAAAGTCATCCTCATATCCCTGAGTATAATACCCCTCTTTATTTAGCCTTCGAAGGAGGCCGTCCACATCAAGGCACCACAGTAGGGGCGACAGGACACCCCCCTGTGGGCATCCCCGCGGAGCTATTCCCCTTACTAGGCCCTCACCCCATCTGGTTTCGAGTCTCCTCCGACGTAGCATGCTTCCTATGCAGCGTACAAGCTCCTCCGGCACGCCACATCTCAGAGCCTCTCTATAGATGACTTCTGGAGGAGTATTGCTGAAAGCACCCTCTACATCCAAGAAAGCGCCCACAGTATAACCCTTTTGTTCCAACTCCTGCTCCAATTTTGCCACAACAGCATGAAGCTCAGTTTCTACCGAGCAGCCTGCCTGAAAAACATGCTGCCCTCTATGCAGCGGGAAGGCCAAGAGCACCTCATCCCTAATGTATCTCTCGACCAGCCTTTCCAACGTCTTAAGGATAAAAGGCGTTAGGCTGATTGGTCGGAAATCTTTTCGTCAGAGGAGGGACGATCAAATCCATGCCTTTTTGTAAAAGCGCTGGATAAATTCCATTCGCCCCTAGTGATTTAAAAGGATAGAAGGACTCTACGGCCCATTCCATCTTCTTGTAATCAGCGACCTTAGAGGCGAAACTCCAGTCGGCCCTTACGACCTCTTGGCCCCAGCCTTCCTTCTCTTGATCGGTTCGGATGCGTTGAAAACCCGGGAATTGAAATTCCAAGATAATTCACCGTTGCTTCTTCGCCTTCGGCAGCTCACCGTTATCATGCCTTATGAACCCAAATCGAGCTTCCGGATTTTTCGCCAGGACCTTGTGCAGCTTCGCTGTTTCCGGAATGTTTTTCGATTCCTCGCAGAAGCCCCTCCAATCTTCCCGCTTATACTTTCTTATATTCTTATTGTATTCAGACTGGGCCATCTTATAGATGTCCCAGTCCCAAGGCAATTTAGTTCTATTTGCCCTATTGCACAAAATTCTTGTCCTTTTACGGAGTCTTTCCAGGTGGGTATTCCACCATTCTGCTCCCTTCCTAGACTTAATTGTGCTTGTAGGGCAATTATTCTCATATGATGTAGTCAGAACCCTTCGCGGAAAATCTACCGCGTACTCTAACTCATCAATGGTACCGGAGCTTTTGGGAAATTCCGCAAGCCTCCCATTTGAGTTCCTCTTTATAGGAGTCCTAAAGTGTATTTCTGGGGTTTCTGATCTTCGAAACCACCGGTTTTCCTAGGGTTAATCGCCTGCACCACTGACAAGCGCCTGACCAGAACCGCCGAGGCGCCTTTGCTGTGGTGCAGATAATTCTGCATCATGGGAATTCCCGTCTCAACCATTAAAAGGCTAATTCAGGGCCTCTAGATTGGGTAGGTAATCCAGAGTCGCAAAGGCTCCAGAAGTTCGCACTGCTCGTGGTGGACTGCCCCCTGAGCTGCCTTACACCACTGGCGGTGGGTTAGAAGAGGGTCCCGGAACGGGCCCCTCAGTGTTTTTGTTTTGCTTTCGTGTTTCATTTAATTGTTTCACGAGAAGCTAGGGAAATAAGAACTATGGGATTCGACCTGGTGTCCCAAAGTCCCCGTAAAGGCACCTCCTTTGATACAAACGTCTTATCCGGCATATTTGGTCCAACGAACTGTCGCGTCGGCGAGAAACACAGTATCTGCAACGAACATACTTGCCCTCCCGGTAGTACTGTAATCGTTTGGTGTGGTTCCATTGACAAAAGACAATCTTGGTTCCCTTACCATCGGGTCCCGAAAGGTTATGCACGTGAACAAAAGCTTGCACCTTAACTCGTCCATTCCGCGACTTCACATCTTACGTCGTCAAAGTAGTCGCGGAATACTGAATCTTGAAAGTCTTCACAACAGGACCATTCTAAGTTGAGTACCTATAGTCGCAAATGAATGAGACCCACTTCTTAAAATGGTTAAGAAACACGAGGAAGTGCGCAAAGGAGCGTTTTTGTTCAAACAGCCCAGATCAAAATAGCACAGGAGAAAAACTTCTGCAAACAGCTGCTCGACCAGGGAATGTACGGCATCTTCTACAGAAATGTGAACTATCAGTCGATGTCATTTGAGCGTACGTTTTCTTTCCTTAAATCACATGCATTGAACTCGGGCACGGGGGGTTCCATTTTAGCGTGTCAAGATGGCACTATGATACATACTATCTAGTCATCCAACTCACGAGGGAACGACTTACATCCAAAGGCACAATGTGGTCCTACAAGTGCTTTATTACCATCTCTGTCACTCTTATGGCATTAGCCATGATATCGCTCCGCTAAACGCTCCTAGGGGAATAGAGTCAACGGTCGAAAATGAGAAATGCCAATTTATAAGAATAAATGTATAAAGGTGGCTGTGATTGTTGGCCTTTGGTCTTTGTAAAATTCATATAATATATTTAAGAACTAAAGTAGAGTCAATGCATTTCGCTGCAGAACCACAGCCTCATCAGGACGCAATGTGTACTTTTCATCCAAACTAAATAATAAAAATGAGTGGTAGTTCTCATATATTTCAGAAGTCAAAAAAATTCTTTTCCATTAAGTGTTCATGACCTTACTAAATGTGAAATAGGTATTTGAAGGTATTTAAAAAAAGTGTATTTAATGGTTTTGAGTTTGGTATTTTCACTATTGTATTTGATTTTACTGTAATAAATTGGAGTAAAAAAAACAATGATAAGACAATTAGTCGGACAACAATGTCGACTATACTAGAGTTGGGGGAGCCAATCAAGACGGAGTCAATGCGATTGACCGGTAGAATCTCATTACTTTCAAGTGGACGGGTCGACTCAGGGACGACCTGCTGGAGTGCTATGATACCAGTATGGCCCCTGAAAGAAAAGGTTAAATGGTGTGACTGCATAAAACTGCAAATAAACTTCTGCCAAACCGTGCCAAGGAACTCCTGAACAGGGATTATATAAGCGGAACGCCTACTTCGCCGCAGCCAGAACAAGCTGGCAACAGAGAAAGTGAGGCGATACTAAGACGAACCGCGAACAGGCATCCAATAGAGGTTTAGTGTTTTTCAACATGATGTTCTTGATGAAAACAATGAGTTTTTATAAAAGCAAAAAAAAACCTTTCTGAAAAAACGCGGATTCGATAATAAGCTAGAGTCAAGCCTCGGCGATCTAGCCTGGCTATCAAGGCAGGCCCTGGTCAGATTTAGCGTTTCATTCTATCTCGACCGAGGCTTGATTATCAGGCCAGGGCCTAGTTTTGTCAGGCTTGGACTCCGTTAGGCCCACAACAAAATTTCCACAGGGGGACGTTTACAGTTTTGTTATGTATTTAAAAAATACTTATTATCTTTCTGTACACAATGGTAAATTCAATTCTTTTATTTTTACACCGCGCTTTTGCACCGCAAC
>CAKNWT010080176.1:0-14797 GCA_932066315.1 Andricus coriarius | reverse complement strand
TGTTGGAAAGATTAAAGGTGCATCCACGCATAGTGAGATCCATAGAGAGATTGATGCCTCTTTGGAAAACTAGATTTACTATCTCATCTGGAAATTATCGTGTGACAACGAACTCTGCTCTTTTGCACCACACTTCTGCCACTATCTCTCGCACTACGCAATTTTCCTAGGCACCTCTGCGGCGACACTAATCATCGCGAGCATAACGTCACTCATGCATTTTATATAGATGACCTCAAGATCTACGCTTCTGGTGCAAGCCAACTTCAACGTGCTTTAAATATCGTCAAGGGATACACAGGAGAAATTAATATGGACTTTGGATTGGGCAGGTGAGCCAAGATTAATCTGAATCGAGGACGGTTTATTGTCGTTCCCGTGAACCCGCACCTCGAAGCCGCATTCAGGACGTAACACCAGTGAAGGAGTCTCTCCGCAGCAGATACAAGCATCTTCTTCATAGATTTGGTCTTCAAATCTGCCGGCGTTGAACAAGGTATCTGCGACTAACATGCTTGCCGTACCGATTCTACTCTACTCGTTTGGAGCTTTTCAATGGACGAAGAATGAGCTTACGGCCCTTCATATCGCCAGGCGTAAGATCATGCATATGCAAAAGAGCTTGCATATCAATTCGTCCGTTCCGCGATCATACATACCATGCCGTCAAGACAGGCGCGGACTTCTGAACTCTAAAGTCTTCATAATCGAATTGTTTTGGGTGTAGCTTATATCGTTGCAAATAGAAGATATACTCTCCTAAAAATGGTCAGGATATACGAGATGATTGGTTGCAGTTTTAGTTTTGCAGTCATAAAATATTTAAGCTGGACCAATCAGGAGTGCGTTATAAACAGTCGTATATTTTATTGTTTAAAACTGCTTTTCTTTAATTTTTTAATAGTGATGTAACGCTGAATATAATTTTCAAATTTTACTAATTCGGGGTGTTTTTTGGTGTGAGTCCCCTCGCCTCTCACGTTCATTATTGAGTAGAGTGCTTACTGCACTTGACTGCACATGCACTCTTTTTCTACTTCGTCGCACAGTTTTCTTTGGAAAAACGTCAAACTGCGAAGAGAAGGAATAGGTTCTCAGTACTCGAGTTAAGTCATGAAAACGAAAGTTTGTTTGTTTTGACCATTTGAAATGATAAATGCATTCAGTTTACATAAGAATCCATTTCTATGTATAATGAAATTAATGAAAAATAACAATGTTAATAATTACAAACCTGCCGTATACTTAAACCGAAAATTGGCAAGTTTAAATCTCATAATAGTATATTTCAATACGAGAGGCCAACCGGACGTTTTGGTCACTGCGAGTGTGAAGGCGCCTCGCCTCGGTTTCACGCGGCCCCTTCGCACGAGCAGTGACTAAATCGCCCGTGAGGACTCGAGTATCGAACACTATTTTTCTTTTAGAATATTATGCAAAACCCAAGATATGTAGTCTAGAAGAAATATGTGTGAAAATGTTTATCTTTCCTGAAAATAAAAGAAATCATAAATCATCACAAACATTTCTTCATTTATAAAAACTTTCAAACAGATTATGAAATGCAGAACTTGTAATACACTCTTTAATCTCTTCATGCATCAAATTACTTGAACGAAAATGATCGAAAACAAACTGTCATGAACGAAATAAACCCAACCTGACCCAAAACGATGTTCACATAGTAACCGTTTACGACACTAGATGGCAACCGGTGGCCAAAATGTTTTGGTAACCGTGGAGACCATTTTGCTAACCGGTGACAGCGGTTTAGTCATCGATGTTGGGGATTTTGCTCATTGCTTTCGCGCACAGTGCGTAATCGGCCATTTTCGATGTCTGTAAACAGTGGGCAAATGAGGGTTTTGCATGTATGTGTAACGAAAAATATAATTTTTATTGGGAGAATAGATTTTCATATAGCGGCAAACACAGAACTTAAGCTCTCTCATTTTTTCGAGTAACGGCATTCAAAATAATTGACGAACCAGTGACTTCTATAACTGAAATTTTGGATAACTTGCCAAATTTAAGGATATCGACTGATTCGTGTGTAACTTGGAACAGTGGGTTTTTCGAGGTCTCTGATTTTAAATTTAATGTTGAAATGAAAATTAAATATCCAATATGGTGAACATAATTTCAAAACTCTTACAGATTTGCATCGAAGTTAGTACATACGGACCTTCGAGGTCGCTAATTGTCAAATTTAATGTTACAATTTCAGGACTAAATTTTAATACAAAAATAGAAAGATGTCTTTAAAAAGTTTTCACTTGCTACAGTCATATTATAATAATATTATTAATGGACAGAATAAGACCTACAAAGTGCTTAATTACACTATAGCAGTTCGCGGCGCGGCAGCCGGGCGCAAGAACCCTCTTTTAAGGCCAGTAGCTATCATATCCCCACTTTCTAGCCTAGGTGATTTTTAACGGAAAATATCAAGCTTTTTTTAAAAACTATTTTTAAAAAAATTGGAAGGGCCGCATTTGGAGAAAAACTCAAAAATATGTTTAAAATGGAAAAATGAGCATGAAATAATTTTTTACTTTAAAATCATTACTTTCATCGTAAAGCAACTTTAGCAGAAGTTATGATTAATTGAATAACGGCGCGCGAATTAAAATATCGCAAATTCGAACCCCTGTATGTTGAAAACACGTCTTTCTGGAGGTTCATCATTTGAGGAATTGAAAGAGGTCCAATAGAACTAAATCTTTGGGAAGTTTCAAGAAAATCGAAGCCAACAAATTTTTAGGCGGGTACACGTTAGAATACCGTGCTTGATAAAGTTTGCTGCATGTGTGCCTCAGCTACACGAGGGGATGTTGGGTAGCGGGGGTAGAGCAAGCACAGATGAGAAAGAAATTTTATTTATGGCCAGGAGATTTGACTAGTGTGTTTAATATCAGGTCCGTAGTTCACGCTAGAACTGTTGGACCTTGGCAGTGAATTTCATGATAGATGTCATATAGTCAATCACATACTAAATACGGGACGCATACTGTCTTGTCCAGGCTATCTTTGCTTTGAGTTGATACATGCGACTTTAGGCCTTATGAAATTTTATTGATTTTGTTTTACGGTTCGCATATGCTTAAGCTCTCGCTGCATCACACACATCCCAATAGATGGTCTAGAAGTCGGACTCTTTAAAAAAATCTCCACGAAGACTATGATCCACTTGAGCCGAATCTTCCGGCTTGAGAAGAACCCTGATGTTGATATTCTTTCTCGTCCTTAAACATTTCGGCTGCTTTACTGGATGCCTACCCGCAGCTGTTCTTCATGTCGCCTTTCTTTCTTCGCTGCTCACGGTGAGCTAAGATTGAATTCAACCCAAAAGGTCTCTCGCTTCTCTGTTTTCTTTTGATATATTATCAGTGATGCCCCACGATTATTTTGAGACCATACCGACGGCATCAGCTGCGAAGTGAATGTTAAATCGGGAAGAGTCCACAGATGTTACGCCATTTCGAGCGCAGATAGCACTCGGATGGGTGCCCATCTGCGACGTATGACCGGGTTCTGTCATTCGCTACGTTTTAACTAATGTCGAGCGGGTGGTTTGACGCCGAGGATTATTATACGCATTCGATGGGTAGGGTCGAATATCTGCCTTCAAACTCGACTGTCGAAAATCTGACTGAACTCGGGAGGTGGTTTTCTGCAGTTTTCCCCTCCCCTGGCAAAACGTTCAGGCAAATGCGAGTACTTTTAATCAAGTCGGATGCTGCCGCGGGTTATCACTGGCTGTGATTGAATTCATACAGTGATTCTAAGCCCACCGTAGCCAAAGAAAAATTTTCACACGCCCATACGCAGTGAAGTGAAGTCGTCTGGCGGTAAATATACTCATGCTAAAGGACTTGAATGATACTTTAGCAGCCAGGCAGTGCTACAGGACTTAGATGGATCAACCTAACAACACAGTCAGCCACGTTGCATTGGGCTAACTCCCCAACGCAACGAATTATGCGGTTAAGTCACCAGTATCACCTCTCTTGGATGGAGGCCATGGTTAAGTTGGGAGTGGCAATAGGACCGAACCGAGGCGACGACCAGGCAATGGCCCCGGACAAACGCGAGAACATCGATTCAAGTGTCGGACCAACTCAGAAGGGCCATCCTTACCTGTTGGCAAAGAAGCTCACCGGCGCGAAGAGGATTTATGCAGAGGGTACATAAACGTTGAGTCAATATGCACCCGGAATATGCTCATAAAACGCCTCAGTATTTAAGAGATCAGGTATCCTTTTTGCGAAAAAACGGATACGAAGATCTTTATCGGCAAGAAGAAAAGCAACATCCTTCAGCGAATATACCACCCGTTGCATCAAGACCACCTTCACAATTAGCCGATAATGCCAACATGAGAAGTAGGAGATCTATCCACCAAAATGTCTTTCTCAGGATGGACAAATTATCTGAAGCTAATAATGCTCTCCTCGATTTGCTCTCCGAAGATGTTAATCTCTGGAATCTGAACTCTGTAGTTTACGACAAGGCGGTCTCCCAGCTTAGGGACAATAGAAGTAACGATACTTCAGTACGCCTGAGTAAGACTCGCGAGCGTATTGCACAGCTTCAGTTTAAAGTTGAAACGGCGAGACGGCATGCATCAAATATTCAGTGCGTGATTAGCTACATAACATCAAATAAAAAATTCACTCCAAAAGTTAAGGCACTTGCTCGAAACTCAAGGAAAGCAAATCACACGCTGAACAAGTGTAAACTGTTGACTATCAAGCAGCACTGGATGCAAAAAATAAGATCTATTTCAACAGCGAAACAGCGCCTTGAACGACGAGTAAAATGGATTCAGGAAAATTCCACCTTTTCAACTCATCCTTCCCGTCTGTTCAATAAAACGTCAAGTGCCGCTAAAATTCTCCCTAGCCGAGAAGAGATTCAAGTCTTCTGGGAGAAAGTGTATGGAGATACTTATTAGCTAAATGAAGACGCTTCTGATATAACACTTTTTCGCAACTGTTCCCAAAAGCAACGGTTCCAGGCTCCAGAGGAAGAGTGTCTACTATGTACTGCTGAAGAAGTGAAGAGAGTTATCGCTAGAACTAAGAACTTTTCAGCGCCAGGGCCAGATAAAATCAAGAACTTTTGGTGGAAGAAGTTCACTTCTACGCACCAACATCTAGCTCGTATATTTACTACTTTCTTAAACGGAGAACAACCCATCTCGGAGTGGCTAGTGGAAGGATGCACGGTATTGAACCTCAAGACCGTATATTTGTCAAGTCCCCAGAACTAAAGGCCCATAGCTTGCTTAAACACCAGCTACAAGCTATTCACTGGTATCCTCAAAGAGAGAATATTAACATCAATCGAGCCGGTGTGGAGTGTAATAGTTGAACAACGTGGATGCAAGAGAGGGCTGGCAGGTTGCAGCGAGAACCTGTCAATAGACAGGTGTATTACCCAAGACTCGAGCAGGTATCGACGCAATCTGTCCATGGCTTGGATTGACTACCGTAAGGTATTCGATAACACGAACCATGAGCTACTTATTAAGCACCTTGAGTGCCTGGAGGTGCATCCAAAAATAGTGAGATGTACAACAGAGATTATGCTCTTGTAGCGGACAAGATTTGTCATAACATCTGAGAAAAGACAAATGACTACCGGCTATATCACATATAAGAGGGGGGTCTTCCAAGGAGACTCTCTAAGTCCGATACTTTTCTGCATCTCCCTCTTGCATCTATCTATTGTGTTCAGAGGCAAAAGCTCTGGATACCCATGTGGTCAACCTCAAAAGAGGATCTTAACATCCTTGTGGATGCGGTGAATAGGTACTCTCAAGCGATTGGCATAAGCTTCGGACTGGACAAGTGTGCCTGCGTCCACCTACACCAAGAAAGACTAGAAACTACACCATCGCGTGACGATCAGGATATTCAACTCATAGGCGGAAATCACATTTAACATCTTGATCATGGAGAAACATATGCATATCTTGGAATGCCGCAAGCGCAAACCCAAAATGTGCTTGTATTAAAAACGGCCCTTGCAAAATGGTATCGCCAAATTCTCAGAAAAATTTGGGCTTCCGAATTATCTGGAAAGAATAAGATCCAGGCGACCAATATGCTGGTCGTTCCTATACTACTCTACACGTTTGGTGCAGTAAAATAGAACGTCCATGAGTAAAAGCAACTTGACCGAAGCACACGCAAGATGATGACAATCCAGCGAAGTCATCATAATAGACCTTCCGTACCTCGAATATACCTACCTCGAGAGAAAGAGGGTAGAGGCTTGCTAAGCTTGGGTTGTCTTTGTCGAAGAACGGTTCTGGCCACAGCCTGCTCAGTTCTAAGTAGTGCAAATTCTCTTATGCGACTCGTACATCAAAATGTAGTCGTCAATGCTGCGGCGTTTCTATACCGTGCCGCAGATAGGAGGATAGATAGGAGGAGCTTGGCCGCCCATTTGATTCCAGCGACACTACACATGACCTAGCATCACTAACACCTTCGGTGCTCAAAAGTCGTGTACAGGAAGCAGAACGGACGCTTTTACTAAGAAAACATGCTGAAAAGCCCCTCCATTGTAAATTCTACGTCATCATACATAGAGAAGAGCTCTCGACAGGTATGTCCAACATGTTTCTCAAGTCTGCTGGACTGATTTCGGAGACTGAGGGATTTCTTTTTGCCTGTCAAGACGGCGTTATAGACACCTTAGTTTACCGCGAGCGCATAATGAATATACCTGTAGGCGATACTAACTGCCGAGCGTCCAAGCAAGAGCTAGAAACAATTGGACATGTTCTCAGTGGATGCTGAAAGTATGCACGTTAAGGGTACATAGAGAGACACAAAGCCATACGCCCAAGGGGAACTCGAGTCCGTATTCGAGAATGACCAGTGTAAGATCTACTGGAATTTCTCATTCTCCACCACTCAACGTATCAGTGCTGCGAAGCCTGATATTGTCCTCCAAGATCTGAAGACCAAGATCATTTACGTGATTGAATTCTCGGCACCAGCTGATGGTAATGTCACGGCCAAGGAGGAAGAAAAACGAGCGAAATATCAAGCACTTCTTTTCAAGCTGAGCAGGCTGTACCAAGGCTACAAAGGCCATCTTGTAGTACTCATAATCGGCTGTGTTGGAGGTATGAAAGCATCATTTCTTAGCCAACTCAACAAGATTCCGGCTTGCCAGCGTCAAGCTCATTCCATCGCGAACCGAATGCAAAAGGCTGTTATTCTGGGATCAATTCGTCTGGTCCGTCAACAGCACGATGTTATCTCGCGTAAATTTCCCGCTATTGCTTATCTTCTAGGACAGAAGGAGCAGAATTGGATGACGTACACGTTCCAGTTGTGTCGGGATTGGTTTCTTTAAGGAACCATGATCGTAGCTTCCGGATCCTACAACTTCTCATAATAATTTTGACCCTACCGAAGGTGTTCTCACGTTGGCGTCGCGGTAGGGCTTGAGCTTTCCTCTCATGACTTTGACGGCTATGGTGTCTGTAGCGTTGCTACTGATATGGTTTCCCATGCCAGACAGACAGAAAAGAAGAGGAAAGCGACTAAGAGGAACACCAACACCCATAGAAATCTTTGCGAGTCTTTTGAATATTTTGATACGCTTGCCGCTTCCCGCGGATCGCCGGGACGCCCCTGGAGACACAGATGAGGGCCACGGCATGCGAGATGGTGGTGATGGTGAGCTGCGAGATGGTCAGGCAAATCTGGTCAATCAAGCAACTGGCCAGCAAAAACATCTGTGACAGACTTAGAACAGTGGAACACCAACTGTGCCCGCTGAGGATGCTTTGGCTAGCGTTAGAAATTTGCAGCCAACCACCTCAACAGAAATACCGTGGGAGAGTATCAAGTCCGAAACCACAAAGAGAGGAATTGGCGCGTCTCTATTATTAAAGTGCGAAGTTTGAAACTAAAAGTGAAAAAGGGTACAACTTCAGGACGAAGTTTTGCTGCAAAGTATCCTCATATAATTAAAGTCGCACTAAGAGATATTATCGCCAAGGTAAAGGATATCAGGAATAATCCACAAAACGTCGATAACGAACATCAGCTACAGAAGGCTACACCGCAAGATCAAACAACGGCAATTGATGTTCTTGTGCAACCTAATTATGATCCAGCAACACCAAATCCTTTAAAGGCAGATCGCCCCATTCACCCAGAGCCCTGGCAAAAGTATCGGATAGGTTTTCCTTCCGAACCAATCCGAATCATTCCGGAATCTGTATCCGAACCAATCCGAGTCAATTCGAACCAATCCGAAAAAAGTACTACATTTCGTTTAAAAATTAATACGACTCAATCCGGCTTAATTCGAACTCCAAAACGAACCAATCCATACAAATTCGAACCAAATTATGAATCCGAATCAATCCGAACTTGGATTGATATACACTGAATTTCCAATTCGAAAGAATTCGAGTTAGGATTGAATTGGATTCATTCGGATTGAAAATCGTTTTAGGTCAATCCAAGTACGAATTCATTCTTATTAACAGTTTGTTTTGGATTTATTAGGATTGGAAGTTCGGATTGAACCGGATTGAGTCTGATTAATTTTTGACCGGTTTGGATCGAACGAAACGTAAAAAAAATGTCGGATTGGTTCAAATTAACTCGGATTGATTCGGATACAGATTCCGGAATGATTTGGATGACTTCGGATTGGTTTGGAATGAATTCCTATCCGATACTTTCGCCAGGGAGGCAGAAGCAGCGGTTCAACAACCAAGACGGCGATTAAAATGGACATACCATACATATGAATCGAGATGTTATGCGCCTTCATTTTTTGGCAGAGTAAAGTAGGCAAAGTGTGAGGAGAGAACACCATAGAATTTTCTTGCTCAAGTACCCAAAGCTAGCCACAAGAATAAATGAGCAGAATCTAGCAGACCAAAAACACTCAATATCTGTAAACAGAATATTTTCGGCTGTTGAAATAGCTGTCGTCAAAATGGTAGTGGAACAACAGCTTACTATTTATGAACTCCCTTTGAATGATATGGACAACGAATACCTAAATTAAAGCTGAAGGCATAGGTGCTAGAGACAATAAACATCAAGTATAAGATCAACTAGAATCACATCCGGAAATTAAGAATTTTGATGCAACAGCGAACCCCCAGAAAAACTACAGCACTTTGAAATAAATTTTGGTCATGCTTTACTAGAGCTCAGACATGTAGAACCAACACAAAGGAACAGCAAAGTTTCACCTATACATTTGAACGCAACACTAACTACGTTAAACGTGCAATCTCTTGTATATTGTGCAGCTGTGACAGCCGTTAGAACTTTGGGCCGCAGAACTGGGCCTACAAATGCAGTCTTTGCCCCAGTAAGGGATCGAGATCAACCATGGAAGATCAGGTTGGATATAGATGTCAGCAAAGTATGGTGTAAATTGGATCTATTGACTCGATATAAGAAAAGAAATAGAACTAGAAAGCTGACACACCATGTTAGTAAAATCATCCACCCTCGGTATATCGAGACATTGATACCAGCAACATTGGATGAGATTAGAGAATCCCTCGTGGCAGAGACGTGATGTTCTTACTCCTAGAATGCGTCGATACAAGAAAAGTAGTGCCAGAAGACAACAAAATCAAACCTTCCAGGCAGATGAAAGAAGGTCCTATCGTGAACTGAGTGTATAGCAAAATAACCAGCAAAACACCGAAGTCTCTCAATTGGAAGACATGAAACTACTGGTCGGGTGTTTGAGGAAAAACGAACAGAAGCAATTAGGACGCTGCGTGGTTCCAGCTAGAGAAAGCAAGAGCAAGCAATAACCGTGAAATGGAGCAGAATAACATCACAGATTCATATGTTTCAGCGGTTTTGAAAAGAGCACATAACTGGAAAGCTCCAGGTCCGGGCATAGTGCATAATTTTTGGTACAAGTACCTGACGAGTGTGCATCCTCCGTTGGAAAGATGTTTTCTGAACATCATCGAACACCCAGATCTGATGCCAGGCTTTATGCTAAAAGGTACTACGTATATGTCGCCCAAAAAACCAGAAGCTCAAAATCTACGTAAATTTCGACCGATAGCCTGTCTATCAACATTTTATAATTGCCTTACAGCTATCATTGCAGATAAGGTATATTCTCACTGCGACAAGAATGACATCCTTGCAGAAGAACAAACAGGATGTTGTAAAAATTCGCAAGGTAGTAAAGATCTAGTCACCATATATGCTGCTGCCATGACTACAAGCAAGCGTTTTCTTCCGTACCACATGACTATTTGCTGGAAGTCTTAAAAATTTACAAAATATACTCACGCATCATCGACTTTCCAAGTTGTCCGATGAGGCTTTGGGATACAAGAATGAAGTATTTTGATCATGGACAACCAAGGATAATTAATATCGGTACAGAAAGTCCTGACACTTGGGAAAAAGTAGCTCTATCTCAGTTAAAAAAATCGCACTGAGTTCGAATTCAGCAAGGCTGATCGAAAAGTGGATTACTTGTCTATTTGTGAATGGAGCCCAACTTTAAAAATGATAAAATATTAAACTTTGTGGTCACTAGAATTGTTAATGCAAGAAAAAATTATCTCCGGCTTGAATGAAGATATCGAGACATATCAAGGTTTAAAAGAAAGTGCTCAGTACACAGGTAAAGCTCGACCAATAAAAAGTTGATAAAATCGTATATTTTCCTGTAAATTGAGTTCGCCTTTTTTGAATTTTTACTTACGTAATTATTTATATTCGTTAAGTGACAAGACTGTACGTTTTTTAAAACTAATTTTCAACTGTTTAATCAATTTTACTGGTTTAACACATATTTTTCGGGTGTAAATTGTCAAAATTTATTATTTTTTGTTATAAATCATACAGTTGATAAATTTCAAGGATATTTTTTGCCTAGCATATATGGTACGCCAAACTCTCGGTTTCAGTCCAGTGTCGGGGGTTGCCTGCAAATGGCCTTGACCTTAAATCGGGGGGATGCAAACGTAAGTTTATTAAAGTTTATTAAAACGTAGACCAGACTCTGACCCTGACCTCTGCAGAGAACCATACAGAAGCAGACCCTTTTTTTCAAGTCTTCGCAGGTGGGGGCAACGTGGAAATAAATACGTGTCACCCTTTTTTTTTACTACTATTCCCTCACGAGTCTTTAGCATAGCTCATTAAAGTCCAAATTATGTGAACTCAATTTGCAGGAAAATATACAGTTTTATCCACTTTTTATTGGTCGGAGCTTTACCAGTGTACTGAGCATTTTGTTTTAAACCTTGATTCGTCTTAACATCTCCATTCAAGCTGGAGACCATTTTTTTCTTGCATTAACAATTCTAGTGACCACAAATTTTAATATTTTATAATTTTCAAAGTTGGGCTCCATTCACAAATAGACAAGTAATCCACTTAACTTTGTTCCATTTTTTCCGGACATTTTTGCGACATTAGGAGCAGCTAAAAGTTGACCTTCCAAATCTCAGCATTGAAAAAAGTGATTTTCTCCAGATACATTGCTCTTAAAAATAACAAATTTTTCACCGAGATACGAGAAACGCCGTTGAACAGGTAGAAAGAGTTCAAATCAGCCTTGCTAAATTCGAAGTCAGTGCGGTATTTTTTTTACTGAGATAGAGCTACGTTTTCCCAAGTGTCAGGACTTTCTATCCCGATATTAGATCAATACGCATTAGGACGGGTATCTTTCAAGACAACTCGTTCAGTGCACAGCGGTTCTGTTTAGCGTTGAACCCATTTAGAAAAATACTAAATAGCAGGTCTCACGGATTCAGAATGCATATTATTGAGGATGATCATCAAGTGACCCATCTTCTATACATGAATGACCTGAAGCTATACGCTAGTTCAGATCAGAAACTGCAGCAAGTGATCGATGTCACAAAGCAGTTTCCCAATGATATCCATACGGATTTTGGACTAGATAAATACTAAACAGTGCATTTTACTAGAGGAAAATTAGGGATCGCAGAGCTAGAGAAGCTGGGAATTCTCGAAGCTAAGGGTATTTAGCATAATAAAACCTAACGACTACCTTCACTACAAGACTCAGATTCATTCTGAAGAGTCCACTCAACTCGGAAAACAAGTTATACAGTTGCGAGGCTATTTTAACAAAAAGTAAGATGTTGCGCTTTACAAAGCCATCTGTAAAGCGGATCTTGATTACACTAGCTTGAAATTGTCCTCAGAGGAGACCTTGAATATCAGGGTAGAAACCATAGAGGACAGCCGATTATGTGGCGATACCAACGAATCCACCTAGCACATTATTGATGGTTGTTGGGTAATGGCTCAGACAGAATATAAGCACAGACATAATGATGTAGCGAGCATTGTACGTCAACCACACACCCTAAACCTAGGATTCTTAATAGAATGGATGTCTTTCTATAGATACATTCCAGTGCCCGTTTTAGAAAACGAAGATTACATCTTATATTGGGATGTTACTATCTAGACGGATCATTATACCCGAGCCCATCGACCCGGCATCGTGATGCGCGAGAAAACCGGTGGACCAGTCTGCATCATCGACATTACTTGTCCACTTAACCAGAATTTCCAGGCAACCTATACAACCAAGATCCATAAGTATAGTGAGCTAAGTCATGAAGTAAAGACAATATGAATCAATGTGAAACATGCATCTGGTCATCCTATTCTGATTTTGGCTACCGGCAATGTGCACGCAAGATGCACTGAACATCTTGAACATTTAGGAGTCAGTTGGGTACTGGCAGCAGCACAGAAGGCGGGTTTATTAAACACCTGTCGCATTGTAAGAAACTTTCTAGACCATCAGGAAGCAAGCGACTAAATACCTATGGAATGGCAGATGGTAGCTCTAAGAAAACATCCAGAGGCGACTTATGTCACCTCCGACGCTCGCGGCCGCTGTGTAAGGATTGCAGCGGTAAAAGAAGAACTCCAAACAACACCATGCTAGTAATTTCGTACCTACAAAATCATCACAAAAGATCTTAATCATCGTAATAAATAATTTATAACATCCTCAGCTTATTGGGCACTTGACCTAGTCCATGGCTAATGATGAAAAACCGGGTTCACCCGAAAACAAGTTTGAAAAAAAATAATAATTTTGAGACCATAAAGAAAAAAATCGTTAGAGAGATTATTAAATAAACCTAATTTAACATTTTTATTTTCAGATTATATGTATTTTTGTAAAAAAAAAACTACAAAGTAGAGGTGTTTTGGCTAAAACTTACTATTTCGAAAACGAGAAAAAGTACCTAGATTTTAAACATCTTTGCACATCCGTTACGCATTAAGATATTTAAAAAGTGCGAAAAAATGCACTTTTTATCAGTTTATTTAATATTTCTCCATTTTAGTGCTAAAAGAAAAAGAAAGTAAAGTATATTATATTGCCCGTACAACTAAAAAAAAATGATATGTCTTATAAAGTTTAGGAGTTAAAGCCTTCGGAAATTATATTTTGCTGAAAAAGTAGACTGAAAAAATTTAGTTTAAGGTTTTGTGAAATAGCTAATTCCCTGTACACTGCAAATAAAAATAATAACAATATAAGTTAAAAGCGATGAAATTCCCTGCGAACCTAAAAAAAATACAATGTTCTCTTACATAGGTCATACCTTATCTTATATTTGGAAAACACCAACTTTTATAAAAAATTATTATATTAAACAGTAGATTTTCTTAAAATATTGCCTTCCTAATACACTTCTCGTACACTTATTCCCATAATAATGAACGAATGTTGCGATTCAATATATTTTTGTTCATGTCAGTTTGCTTGTCTGTCATTGTCAGAAAATATGCCGAAAGTAGGAACGCACGATGAAAATCACCTCAAAATTTGTTTGCTATGATTAGGAAGAAGGAAAGTTATGTTACGCGCAAGGGAAATTGAAAGTTCACGTAGAGGAGATATTTGACTACGATGCTTCTAATGAAAGTTTACCCCTCGTTTTGTGCTCCAGTAGTAAAAGCAATGTATACATAATTAAGAATGATACAGAAAACAAGGAAACCGATACCCACAAATTTCTCTAGTTCTGTCTTAAACAACGTTTCTCTCAAGTAAGAGCTTACGGATGTAACGAATAAAAAATTGTCAGGTAAATTGTTTTATATTAAATACTGATTCCGAAACTTGATTTTCTTTTATGTCCTCGCATTACACATTTGTTAAATATCCTGAAATTTCACTTAAAGAAAAAGTCAAGTCTCCTTCCGTTGCGAGTCGCTGCAGTTTCAATCGTTGTTTCTTCACTGTTGAAAAGAAAAATGGAAGGAGAAATTTGGGAAAAAATTAAGCCCTTATCCTTGTCTCAATCACGAGGTGGTCAACCTCTTCGAATTACTATTAGTGCAAAGCGCAGAAAAAGTTAATTAAAGTGACCAGCTATGTCTGCTGACGATTTTGTAAAAATTCAAAACAGATTTCATCTCAGTCGGAGAAAAAATCATTGGAATTGCTCAAACTTTCCACGTGGCTAACAAAAATTTTAATTGTTGAACCTCATTTGAAGCAAAAGTTCTCAGCAAAAAGTAATTGCGTGGGCAAATATTTTGGTGTCAAGAACTTTAACTTCATTAATTAAAAAAAATGGTAATGTCTCTGCATATCCTACAGCGTTCGCTTATTGCTTAGACCTTGAGGGTTTAATCAATCATGCCAAAGAGAAGTCAGAAGTTTCTGAAGTTCATCTGAAGTTTGGTATTGAAGTTGGTGGATAATTTTTAAAGGTATGTCTTTCTATCCAGTCTACTGCTGACAAAAA
>CAKNWT010080173.1:0-13111 GCA_932066315.1 Andricus coriarius | reverse complement strand
AAACGATAAAAACTTTAAAAAAATATTATACCTATCGACAACGTGCGCTGAAGGCGACTTCAAGCGCATCCATAATCTTTAAGGAGTACTGCTTAAACGATTATGGATTCTTGATTATGGACGCTTGAAGTCGCCTTCAGCCCACGTTGTCGATAGGTATTATATTTTTTTAAAGTTTTTATCGTTTCAAGAAAAACTATTGCAATTACTCCGTGACCTTCTAACCCAAAATTTCACGTAGAATCCGAATTTCAACAAGTTAAATGTTCATCTTCCCTTTTTAATGAGTTTTTCTTGCATGATACGGAGAGGATACGATGTGGATACTATACCGATACGCTGTAGCGTATCCGTTCCGTTCATTCGGTCCGCTAGGGTGGATCTACTACAGCACCTTGAAATGAATTTTTGGCCATGCTTTACTAGAGTTCAGACAAGTAGAACCAACACAAAGGCATTCTTTGCCCAAGATGAACAGCACAAAGGATCTACGTGCACTAATAGAACACCTGAACAGCAAGGTTTTACCTATAAATTTCAAGGCAACACTAACTACGTTAGAGGTGCAAACTCTTGTGTGCAGTCCTTGCCACAGGAAGGGATCGAGATCCACCATGAATGATCAGGTTGAATATGGGTGTCAGCAAATTAAGGTGCAAATTGGGTCGATTGACTCAATATAAGAAAGGAAATAGAACCAGAAAGCTGATACACCATGTTACACCAGCAATATTGGATAAGATTATAGACTCCCAACGGCAGAGAGTTGATGTTCTTACTGCTAGACTGCGTCGGTACAAGAGAAATAGTGCAAGAAGGCAACAAAATCGAACTAGTTTCAACTAGAGAAGACAAGATCTAGCAATGACCCTAAAATGGAGTTGACTAACATCATCAGCGGTTTTGAAAAGAGCAAATAACTGGAAAGCTCCAGGTCTGGACATGGTGCACAGCTTCTGGTACAAGTAGCTGACGAGTGATTATCCTGTGTTGGCAAGGTGTTTTCAGAAGATCATTGAACACTCAGATCTGATGCCATTCTTTATGCTAAAGGGTACTACGTATATGTTGCCTAAAAAACCAGACGCTCAAAATCCATACGAATTTCGACCGATAGCTTGTCTTCCAACAATTGATAAATGTCTAACAGCTATCATTGCAGACAAGGTATATTCTCACTGCAATGAGAATGACATCCTTACAGAAGTACAGAAAGGATGTTGTAAAAACTCGCGAGGCAGTAAAGATCTAGTCGCAATATATGCTGTTGCCATGACTTAAGTTCGTAAACATCAATGGAACTTGCACATAGCATACATTGACTACAAGCAAGCGTTTCCTTTCGTGCCACGACGCATTACGACGTATATATTTTAAGAAGACCCCTTCAGTGTACTATGGTTCTGTTTAGCGTTGAACCCATTGAATAAAACACTAAATAGCATATCTCGTAGGTGCAGAATACATGACAATGAGGGGGGTCATCAAGTGACCCATCTTCTATATATGGATGACCTGAAGCTACGCGCTAGTTTAGACCAAAAAGTGCAGCAAGTGCTCGATGTAATAAAGCAGTTTTCCAATGATATCCACATGGAGTTCGGACTAGATACATGCAGAACAGTGCATTTAACCAGAGGGGAATTAAGGACCGCAGAGCTATAGAGAACGAGTTCTGCAATAATATTGAGGCAATGGCTGAAGGCTAGTCATATAAATATATGGGTATTCTCGAATCTAGGGGTATTTAGCCATGGATGTCCTCACGTACTCCTTTGTGCTCATCAAATGGTCTAACACTGACCTTGAAAGGTTAAACAGAACCATCTGCGTAGAAATGACGAAGCACCGAATGCACAAGCGAGATCTTGCACTTTACAACACCATCCGTAAAGCCGGTCTTAACTACACGCCCTTGAATTT
This sequence comes from Andricus coriarius, assembly GCA_932066315.1. Lineage (NCBI taxonomy): Eukaryota > Metazoa > Arthropoda > Insecta > Hymenoptera > Cynipidae > Andricus > Andricus coriarius. Next base: position 11,188 of record CAKNWT010080173.1, on the reverse strand, counting down.
GTCCTAAGAGAAGGCCTTGGATATCAGGGCAGAAACCATAGAGGAATCAGATATGCAATGGAGGCAAAAAGGTATTCACGGCGAGCATCCAACAGCATTAGAACAACATGAAGTGGATAGTGAGGAATTCAATATTTGGCTGAACAAGGGCATCCTGTATCCAGAAGCGGAATTATTAATCATTGAGATTCAGGACAGGGTTGGTAGCACCAGAAATTATCGCAAACACGTATTACATCAATACGTGATTGACCGGTGCCGATTATGTGGCGATACCAAAGAATCATTGACCCCAACTTTGGAATAGAGAGGTACTGCGCTTGCGCTAGCTACGCATAAGATGAAAACGATGCGGCTTATTGTTTCCATGGTAACGGTTTTTGCGTCCTGTTCCTCTTAAGCGTCCTAGCGCAAGCGCAGTACGTCTACCTGCCAAAGTTGCGATCACTGCAAACAATCTATCGAGCACGTTATTGATGGTTGTCGCGTAACTCTAAAAGAATATACGCATCGACATAATGGATTCCTTTCCATAGGTGCATTCCACTGTCCGATTTAGAAAATGAAGATTACATCCTGTATTGGGATGTTACTATCCAGACTGATCATTTTATACTAGCCAATCGAACCGCCATCGTGATACGAGAGAAAAGAGGTGGAAGAGTCTACATTATTGACATTTCTTGTCCACTTAACCGGAATTTACAGGCGACCTATACAACCAACATCCATAAGTATAGTGAGATGAGGCATGAAGTAAAGACAATATGGAAGAACGTGAAACATGCATCTATTCATCCTGTTTTGATTTCGGCTACAGGAAATCTGCACGCAAGGTGCACTGAACGTCTTGAACATTTCGGAGTCAGTAGGGTACTGGCAGTAGCTCAGAAGGCGGTTTTATCAAACACCTGTCGCATTGTAAGAAGCAAGCGACTAAAAACCTATGTAGGCTAACATAATTGCAAAAGATTTCAAACATCGTTTTAAGTTGATTTATAATATCTTAATTTATTAGTCAACTTGACTCATTGTTGATCCGTGGCTGATGATGAAAAAACGGGTTCACCCGAGAGCATGTTGAAAAAAAAAATAATACCCCTACCGAAAGTGTTCTCAGTGTTGACGTTTACAGTACAATCGTACTCAAAAAGTACATTTGGTGAAATTTGAGTACGTAAGTACCACAATCACAATTTGAGTACACTTTATTCTGTACTCTTTTTTTTCAAGTAAATTTGAGTACAAATGCTGAATTTGTGTCTTTAATATTTTATTTTTGAATACGTTTGGAATTGGCGCGTTGGGCATTGCGCCTACTGTACCACTGCGATTGGCCGATGCCGTTAAGTACTTTCCGCAGCTAATGAAAAATCAAAGGTCTGCATTGTGCTTGCTTTAACCGTAGAAGGAAGCTTTGACGAGAATGGAAAATATGGAGCAAACTGCTGTCTCCTTCACTCTCGTGATTCAAGACTTCAGAAATGCGCAGTGGGACTCCGGGGTCGTTTCGAAACTCGAAAATGAAACGGTCCTCTTTTTCTAACGTGTGGAGATAGAAAGAGAAGTTTGTCTTCGAAACGGTCCCGGAGTCCTTAGATCAGATTTGTAATGTGTTTTCTATTTTTATCGAATCAGTTTGGCTTCTACTGCAACCCATGATTCGACAGTTTGATTCGATTAGCACTGTACAATTTTTTCATTTAAAAAAAGGATGTTCGCAGTAAATAAACAATAAGAATTAGCCTTTTTTAAATTTAATTATTTGAATTTCGCGCCGAAATGTGATAGTATGCGGCGCTGCAGCAACGCTCCATTGAAAGTACAATTTCAGAATTCTGAGTACACATTGCTACTGGCAGGGTTCCCCATGGCAGAAAGGCAGAAAACGAAGAGGAAAGGGACTAAGAGGAGCACCAAAACCCCATTTACCATGGAGAAGTTCTTTAATCTTTATCGTAGAACTCACCGGGATACCAGAAAGGGCTATTGTCGAGCCAGAACATCGGTAAGAAGTGGTGGCATCACATCAGCTGTGTCTGCGGAAGATGTTTCGATTGGGAGCTTCCAGCCAACCACTTCAGCAGGAATGCCACGGCAGTGCATCAATTTTCACAACCATCATGATGAGACGAACTTCAACAATGAAGGCGTCAGATAATAGATGGGAACCTCCTGCCTAGAAGAACCATCAACCGAATAAGATCTGAGGTTGAGAAAGCATTCCGCCAGCAACTCCAGGGTATGCAGGCCAAACAGAAGATCAAGTGGACGCCGGAAATGAATGGAGACGTGATCAGATGTCACTACCGGACAACGGCACGGGGAGGACCCGTCACGGGCGAACAACATCGGCTCTTCGTGGGTCTTCATCCCGAGTTGGCCCATAGAGTGATTGAACAACATCTTGCTGATCAATTAAGATCCATCAGGCGGCGCCACCTTATATCCGAGGTCGAAATAAGTAACATGGGAAAACAGGTGCAACAATTACTAGCAGCTCCTGTAGCGCACTCCGCAGATGCGGTGGAAGAGGAGGTTCATATTACCGTGACACGAGACGCTATGGACGAGCGGGGGACGGATCTGCAGGATATAGCAGGGCGACTGTCTCAAAATCGACAGTCGTTAGGCTTGCAGCTGCAGAAGGTTGCTCCTGCTGAACTCTTTGAAAAGCTCAATGAGGAAAGCCGGCGTCAAATGGTGTGCTTCACCGATGCCATCCTAGAATTCGCAGATCAAGAACCATCAATGAGAAACGATCTTCCGAAATTTAGAGTCAACAAGGACCTTCTCCCGTTAGTTGGTGACTTGAACACCGAGGTACTGCCTCTGTTTTTGCAGCAGAATATGAGCTTACTGCAGGTGCAGACTCTTGCATATTGCCCTGCTGTCGCGTCTGCCAGGATGATGAGCATAAAATTCAGAGTCCGGACTACTAACAACTATGCCACAAGAAATATGTCAGATCCTCCATGGAAGTTTCGACTTCAAGGCGATATTATTAAAAGAAGAGAAAAACTGGCACGGTTGTACTGACTGACTGTCTCGCCACGTGGAAGAGATCCTTCGCCTAAATAACGTCTGTTCAAGAACATCTACGAACCTGGACGAAGTGATTGACTATTTTAAACAGAGGCTCATTGTCTTGTTAGCGCGACTGCGACGATTCAAGAAAGTGACCGTGAGAAGGAATGATAGTAGGACTTTTTTAGCAGGCGAAAAACGTTTCTATAGCGGACTCGCGGATGGAAAAAACAAGACTCTAAATTATTGTGAACCACCTAGGGCCGAGGGAATTGCCAGATATTGTTCGAGCATCTGGGGTACTCATAGGTATAGTTAACTGGACACGACGCACAGTGGGACGAAAATGGGTTGTCGGGTTCGAAAATCCGTCTACAACGCATTCCGCAACCAGATGAGACAAACCAAAGTGCGAAATACTCGGAAAGGGTTCTACTTTAGCGCTTCACTGCCAGAAAGTTGCAAAATTACTTTTCTAACATCCAAATTTTACACGAAAAAATTATCCATTCAGCATTCTTTGCAAGTCCTCGATTGATTCTGCTATAACAATCTGTCATCTGCGAAAGCTAACCCACTTACCTGCACTGTTTCAAGATCTACACCTTCTTCGTCGAATAGAGCCATTCTTATACACTTATCCATAAATATGATAAACAGCCATTGATTCCGAACTCTTTAATCACTTCCCAAAGTTTACTTCTATTTACCTTGTCAAATACGTTTTCTAGGTCAACGAATGCACAGAAAACCTTCTTTCCTACTTTCAAGCTTTTTTCTGTGATCTGTCTTAAGCTAAATATTTGATCTGCACATGATCCTCCTGGCATAAATCTACTTTGGACTTTCCATATATTTTCGTCTGTAATTTTTATTATCCTACGAATAAGTATTTTTGAGTACATTTCACTTACGGTTTTTAATAAGCTGATACCTATGTAATTATTGCAGTTGCTTTTTTCTCCCTTTCTTTTGTATATTGGTACGATAATCGCTTTTCTTCAAACGTCTGATACTTCTTTCGTTTCGATACATAAATTTATCAATTCGCACAATCTGTAAGGTATGTACTCTCCACCGTATTTAATCAATTTAGCGATAATACTGTCTACACCAGCAGCCTTACCGTTTTTTAAGTTCTTAATTATATATCTAACCTTAGTGACACAGACTTTTTCAATTTTGTTTTCTAATGCATTATGTTCTATGTTGCAGTTCTGTTGCCCTATATCTTCAACTCCTAATAATTCTTTAAAAGAGTCTTTTAAAGCGTCTACTATCCCGTCTGTATCGTACAGGGTGTCCAAAAAGTAACAAAACACCTAAAGAATTTTCCAGGTAAAATATTTTTCAAAAAGAACAAGGTCATTCTTGAAGTAACTTTTAACAAGGAATCAAGTGGTGACCTTGAATTTGACCTTGAGCTTAACCCCCACGGTTATTTCAAGGTCAAATTTGTTTTTTCAATTGGGTACCCCTTTTTTTGACATCGGCAATCAAAAGACCAGAAAATTTTGCGTCTAAACATAAATTTAGGTCATAGGTCGAGGATGACCTTGAATTTCAGCTGAAGGTTATTAGGCTTGACCCAGGTATGGGGCGGGTCCAATCTGTACTGCTTCGGCTCAGGTGTTTACGAAAAAGGCTTATGTCATTCTTGGTGTAACTTTTAACGAGGAATCCTGGGGTGACCTTTAATTTGACCTTAAAATTGACCTGAAAGGTCAAAAACAAAATTTTTCAAGTAAACAAATTGAAAAAATTGGAAAAAAAATCAAATTGAAAATTTATTTATTATTTTATCACATTTTTTGTGAAGAAAGTTAAAACTATACTTTGATTTACTTTTTTATTATTCGTGGGTTTGGTGCTAGCATAACTAATATTCAATACGCACATTTTTTTCTTAATTTCTTTAATTTGATTTTTTTCAATTTTTTACTTGAAAAATTTTGTTTTTGACCTTGAAGGTCAATTTAAAGGTCAAATTGAAGGTCAACACAGGATTCCTGGTTAAAAGTTACTCCAAGAATGACATCGACGTTATTCATAAACACCTGAGCCGAAGCAGTACAGATTGGACCCGCCCATACCTGGGTCAAGCCTAATAACCTTCAGCTGAAATTCAAGGTCATCCTTGACCCGTGATCTGAGTTTATGTTTGGACGCAAAATTTTCTGCTTTTTCCGTTGCCGTTGTCAAAAATAGGGGCTCCCAATTGAAAAAACAAAGTTGACCTTGAAATAACCGCGAAGGTTAAGGTCAAGGTCACCGCTGAGCACACCTGAGCCGCAGCAGTACAGATTGGACCCGCCCCATACCTAGGTCAAGCCTAATAACCTTCAGCGCAAGTTCAAGGTCACCCTTGACACACGACCTGAGTACATGTTTGGACGTAAAATTTCCCGCTCGTTCGATTTCCGTTGCCAAAAATAGGTGTTCTCATTTAAAAAAACAAAGTTGACCTTGAAATAACCTTGAAGGTCAAGCACAAGGTCACCCCTGGATTCCTGGTTAAAAGTTACTTCAAGAATGACCTTGATCTTTTTGAACAATATTTTACCTGGAAAATTATTTAGGCGTTTCGTTACTTTTTGGACACCCTATATAGCATTTCACCTTTGCTGTTTGTCATGCTAACAAACTCTGTACTTTTACTTCCCTTCATTATGTTTAAGTATGAAGATACATTTATAAATTACTAAGGACATTTTTTCAAAGTATTTAAAGGTCTTAAAAAAATGTGTAAAACTGTATTTCTTCAAATTGAAACTTTTTACAAATTTGAGTTCCAATGGACAAATGGCCCTAAGATGGAAAGCTTATAATAGTAAAATAAATTACTAAATAAAAAACTCAACATAATAATCCAGCTAACAGTAAAAAATAATGTTGTTGTTCAAAATTTGCAGCATGACTAAGGTTTTAAAAAAGGTACGAGTTTTTGTATTTGATAATAATTTTCGGAAAACTTCAAGTATTTGCGGCGATTCTATCTTATTCCTTTCATCATTTCATTGTCTTGGAAATTATCTTGCATTGCATCCATTTTCAATATTTTCCAAAATTTTACAATTTTTAGGAGACGTTTTAAATAATGTACATGTTCGACATTTTCTTTTTCACAAAATCTGTGTAAATCGATTTGAAATCAAAAATGATACAACATTCATTTCTGGAAAATAGGGGAAAATAAAAACTATTACTTTTCTTATAAATTAACCAAACTCGTGCATTTATTGCTAAATCCAAATAAAATTGGGTTTAAATAAACTTTGAAATCATTTCGGAACTATCAAAAGTCCATTTAACAACTAGGTTCCAGTATTCAACGATTTCTTGTGGAATTGTGGATCATCGAATATCAGGTTCCGCTTTGCAGGTTCATCTTTGTCAGCTGTATTTAATTATTAAGGAAACTTCTAAAAACAATGTTAATGTTTAAAATGTTCGGATATCTGTTTAAAAACAAATTTAAAAAATATTTAAGACCGAATTCATTTCAAATCTTCAAGTCGTAGAATCTCTTAGCAACAGTATATTTTGTTTTTAGAGGAAATTAAACGACACGCATTTTGTCAATTTGAAAAATTTTTTTAACTAAAATTTGTTATTCGAAAAATTGAATTTTCGGGGTGTCCCACTTACGCCGAAACGACGTATATCTACAGAGATAATGCGGCCCTACCAGTGCTTTGTTACCATCTCTGTCAGTATTACCGTGTTGGCCGCCAATCTGCCCTGCCCGAAGCTCCAAGGGAGGTAGAGTCAATTGTCCAAAACGAGAATTGCCCAATTTTCTGGAACTACGATTTTCGGACAGCAGTCTCCATTACACACTCGAGGCCTGACATTGTTCTCCAAGACTTCGACAAACGAACTATATTTGTGATCGAATTCTCGGCTTCGTCCGAATACAACATCACTGCCAAGGAGAAAGAAAAGGAGGAAAGGTATCAAGACCTTAAAAGGGAGCTGCGAAGACTGTACCCAAAATATTCGGTACAAGTAATTGCCCTTGTGATAGGTGCTCTCGAAGGTGCGAAACTATCACTGGTTCGTAACCTTAAAGCCATACCATGCCAAAAATATGCCAAGTCACTTGCGAATTGGATGCAGAAAGCTGTCATCCTTGGGTCCCTTTATGTCCTCAAGACACACGAGGGTTTCGCCGGCCTGTCGTTGTGATTTCGTCGTGTCCTGCGACCATCCATCTCACGGTTGTGAGACGAGGCCATAAGTGTGATTTACCGCAGTTCTACTGAGAGACGGTTTCATTTTTAGATGGCAGTTGCTCTCAGTGGGTCCCTGCGGTGGTTGTTAAACTATTTTTTTTAAATATATATATATATATATATAGTTAAAAGTTTGTCATAAGGACAACCGCGGGATTTCACCGAGAAGGGGTGCCATTCTACAAAAATTGTACCCGCTCCTAGCGAAATCGCGGTAAAATTTCAGCTGTAACCACGACTCACGACCGTGAGATAGGTAGCTAGTCTGAGATGAACTCAATATGTCGGTCCGGCAAAAGTATCGTGCACCCTAAGGACACGGAGCTACTGAAGTACGACCGTCTTCTGCATTTTCCCTGCAAGTGTCTTAGCATTTCGTTGACAGGTAGGGATGCTTTTTAGGCTATTAACCAGTGAAAGCTTGACACCTCCAAGAGCACCGATGATTAGGACGACTAGCTTAACAGAATATTCCGGATATAACCGTCGCAACTCCCTTATAAGATCTTTACACGTCACTTTCTTTTCATTCTCCGTGGCTGTGATGTTTTTGTCGGCTGGTGCAGCAAATTCGATAACGAACATGGTTCGTTTCTAGAAGTCAAGGAGAACCATGTCATGCCTCGAGTTCGCAACAGAAACAATTGTCGAGAATATGAAGTTCCAGTATATGCGGCACTTCTCATTTTCGAAAATTGACTCTATTTCCCCAGGAGCGTTTGATGGAGAGGCATTAGGGCTAATGCCGTAAGAGTGACAGAGCTGGTAATAAAGTACTCTTAATTCCGCATTGTGCCATTGGATGAGTTGGACAACTAGATATTATGTATCCTAGATGCTCGGGGTGTGTATGACACTCTCTGCAGCTATCATCGGGAATGTCTGGACTCAAAATGTGTCGTCGCTATGCTAAAGTAGAAATGACACCATCTTGACCCGCCAAAATGAAACCCTCCGTTCCAGACTTCAATTCGAGTGATTTAAGGAAAGCAAACGTTAGCTCATACGACGCAGACTGATACTTCACATTTCTGTGGAAGATGCCGTGCATCCTCTTGTCGAGGAGCTGTTTGCGGAAGTTTTTCTCCTGTACTTTCTTGATGCATTCAGGAGTGAGTACTCGAGATGAATAATGCTTGATGCATTTTACTCACTTCTGATATTGAAGTCGAGAACAAGTGTCTCAGCAGCCTTCTCCGCTCGTCCATTTACGACTATATGTGGTGCACCCAGAATAATCCTGTTGTGAAGACCTTCAAGATTCAGTATTCCGCGACCACCTTGATGGCGTGGGATGTAAAGTCGCGGAAGAGAAGACTTAAGGTGCATGCTTTTGTTCATGTTCATAACCTTTCGTGACCTGATATCGAGGGATCTGAGCTCGTCCTTCGTCCATGGAACCACTCCAAATGAATAGAGTACTACCGGGACGGCAAGCGTGATCATTGCAGATACTTTGTTCATCGCCAACAGTTCGGAAGACCAAATCCGTCGGATGAGACGTCCGTATCTGCATCAGAGAGTATCCTTTATAGATGTCACGTCCTGAACGCGGCTCTGTGGCACGCCCAGGTATATATAGGTTTCTCCAGCGCCAAGCTGTCGTATAGCGCTTCTGTCGACTAGCGCAGGGTCTTCGGAGATGCCATTATGTTTTCCTCGCTACAAATAAACCTTGGCGCATTTTTCTAACCGGAGCTCCATTCCAATCTCCCGAGTGCATTTCTCGACAATCCTTAGAACTAGATCTAATTGCTCTTTATTTTTAGCATATATCTTAAGATCATCCATGTAAAATACATGAGTGACCTTATGCTTTCGATTTCCACGTTTGCCGCAGAAGTACCCTTTGGAATGGCGAAGTGCCTGAGATAGTGGCAATAATGTGAGGCAAAAAAAGGAGAGGGCTCATGGTGTCGCCCTGAAAGACACCTCTCTGAAAGGTTACGCTGTTAGTTGTCACACGATGTTTTCCAGATGAGACAGTAAATCTGGCTGTCCAAAGCGGCATCAATCTCTCTATGCACCTCATGAAGTGTGGATGAACTTTTACGCTTCCCAACAGACAGATCATAAGTCTAGGGCGGGTAGGATGATGCGTCTTTGCAGACACAACCATCGATGAACGGGTCCTCCAGACATCCTGCTACGCCTTTCTCTGAGCCGCGTTCTTCGTACACCTCTCGCCACACAGGTCCGATTGTCCGAACAATCCTATCATTCAGGATAGTTGTGAAGATCTTATATAGTGTGTTCAGACAAGTTATTGTCCTGTAATTCTTAGGGTCAGCTAAGTTGTCGATCTTCGGCAGGAGCTCTGTGCATCCTTCCACCAACCACTCCGGAATAGTCTCTTCCAACTTTAGATATGAGGTGAAAATACCGGCCAGATGCTGGTGGGTTGAAGGAAACTTCTTCCACCAGCAGATCTTGATACTATGTGGTCCCGGGCCGGAATAGTTCTTCATGCATCATAATACTTTTTTCACCTCCTCGGTATGGATGATGTACTTCGTAGACTTCTCGTCAAAATGCGTCGACCTCCTCCGATTTGGGTGGATGGTTCACAGTAACTGGAGGATCATGAAAGAGTTGAGATGGGTCAGGGAAAAACTGTTTATTTTCTCTGATCCACCTCTCCCTTCGCTCGATACTTTTCCTAGCGTCAGATAGTACACTTGAAGTATACCTGCCTGATTTCAAATGGATACGGTCTTAAAATAATTAAATCGATATTGAATGAGTACGAGATCAAATGTAATAGCTGATAAAAAAGGATATTTGTGAAGAAGTTTGAAGATTCCTGTTCCAACCGGAACAGGAATACCCATGATAATCGATTCCGAGACTCCGCAAATGGCATCTTTTTGTCCATAATAGGCAGCGTCGAACAAATGATCGGCTGTTTTTTCAAACTAAAAACACAAGTTTAAATTAATCAAACAAATTTGATTTGACTCTTTGAATTGAGATTTCTTTCTAGATAATTTGGTTTCAAATTTTTAATTACCGAGGCTAAATTCAAAACAGATTCCTTCATTTTTGCTAAACCTTGTCTCGTGATTCCGAGAACTTCTCCTCTGCTCGTCATCAGATCTGCAACCAACATGGGGTGTCGCCTATCAATACTCATTCCGTGGTTCTCCATCACTAATTTAATTTCAGTCATAATTGTCGCTCTCGCTGCTTCGATTCCCAATGTTCGGAACACCTACGATAAACGAAGTTTAACTTTTATTTGTAAATAAAACAATTCGAAGAAGGAAATTATTTAAATATACTAGTATAAAAAAAAATCTTGAAAAAAAGAACTTTAAAATTGACTGGAAATTGTCAGAAGTAATTCTAGATGTAAAAATAAATCAAATCTTTGAACAACTAACTTCGATAGTATTGTTGGAAGTAGTTTTCTTTCCTAGGACTCCATGCGTTGCCATGACCTCACGCATGTTATCACCTTCTACGAACAATTTATATTTTGTTTGTCCACTAGAATCATCATTGTGAATAACGGCTCTGTTGACTGAGGCGAGTCCCTAGAAAATATGATCAAAGTTAAGAAATTATTCGAAATAAAGTTAGGTTCTTTTCAAATATAGATGATTACAATAATTTACCTTAATAACCACGTTGCCTATTTGATCTTTAAGATGCGTCAACGCAAAACTTAGACTTTGTTTCTGTTTATTTGGACTCACTGTAATAATCGAATCGCTCTGGACATTCACCAATTTCGGATTAATTTTCAACTTGGAGGTGCAAATTCTAAAAGTAAATTTATAAAAAATTTACAATAATTGTAGATGCTTCCGGAATTATAAATCCCTGATTGCAAACTCAGCTTCCTAACTAATCGAGGAGTTGATCACTTTAACAATATGGTGTACAAGCCTCCGTGAAATCTTTGAAATATTTGAAATATTTTA
>CAKNWT010080167.1:0-10206 GCA_932066315.1 Andricus coriarius | reverse complement strand
TTTTTTTTTTTTTGATCACACAACTCAGTATACTCCTTTTTTCTCTTATATTCTTCTCCACTACTTGTTCCTTTTCTCCATTTTCTTAATTCCCTTCTCACTTCCTTCTTCTGTTTACATTCCTCATCCCATACACATCTATCCCCTCCTTCACTAACTTCTTTTTTGCTGGTGCACCCTAACGCTCGTTTTATTTCTCCTATCGTTATTTCTATTTCCTTGTTTACAATTTCTTCTCCCATTTTGATATTCCTTACTTTTTCTTTAAACTGTTCTTTGGATTTCCTTCCTCGCTCTCCACCCCATTCCCTTCCTCCTCTATCTCTTGTTCTCGCATTTAAATCTCCTTCTATTATAAGCCTAATCTCTTGCTTATTTTCTTCCATCAGTTCTCTCATCTCCTCTGATTTCTCCTGCATATCTCCGTTGACATAGAACCCCACTGTCTTCCACCTCTCTCCTCCCATATTTATCTCTTCTACTATTAATCCTTCTTTGTGTTCTTTCACCTCCTTTTTATCCTTTTCTGTTATACATTCGTTTTTTACTCCCATCAACATTCCTCCCAATGCTCTTCCTTTTTTATTCTTCTTCTTTGCATTTTGAACTTGCCATTTGTAACCTCTTGGTAATCTTCCCCTTACTTTTTCCCATTCCTATTCATCTAGCCACGTCTCCATCATTACTACTACATACCATTGTGTCAAATTTTTCATAAACTCCCTATCCTTTCTTTCGAAGCCTGCTATATTCCAGTAACATACCCTCCAATCTTCCCTGCTTTTGTTTCTCGTCTCTTTTTGTTTCCTACTATCTTTTATTTAACGCTTGTGCTTGCAACAGAAAATCATCAGAAGGCGAGGTTTAAATATCATCATTTAGAACAAATGTTTAGATCCGTCATTGTTACTTTGTCTATTTCTAATATATTAATACAATAAATGAGTTTTTGCATGGCATTAGTGAATGAGAAATGCATAGGGTTGTTGCACTGAAATAAAACAGTTACAATAATTTGATTATTCAATTTGTAAAAAGAATTCCACAAATAACAGCCTGCTCTAAGAGATTTTCTGGAATTAATGACACAATTAACGGTTTTTAAGAGTAATATTTTTTTCTTTAGCTATTTTTAAAGCAATTTTTGATTTTTTTAAACAATTTTTCCCCTGTAAATCGTAAAAAGTTATTCTTTGCTGCAATTAATGACACAATAACGACTGTTTAGAGTAATATTATTTTGTTTATGATATTTAGTAATTAAACAATTAATAATCAAAAAATACACAGGGAAGGTAGAGAAAAGTCTAGTTTTTTCGAGTCTCTTACACTACGTCACTTATTATTCAGTATTTCCTTACCTAAGAACCTGAAGAGCCTGAAGGCCTGAAGAGCGAGAAGCCTTGCATTGAATACTTTGACATGGCGTCATGGTAATACGTCTCACGACGTTTTAGAGAAAATATTATAAACGAAAAAATCATAAATGTACAAATAGTAATATTTCTCAAGTGTAGAATCTATTTTCTCAGTCATGTTCCATTCTTTTGTCGATTCATTACCTTTCAGTTTCACGAAATAAAATAAAATATCCTAAATGTCAAGAAGCAGAATTGCGCAAAAGCATTCTACAATTGTAAAGATTTCTATGCAGACCTTTATAACTTACCTTCAAGTTTCGGATATTTTCTCCAAAATGTCGTATGCAGTTGCAGTACCATGTGCTAACCTTCCTGACAACTGGCATTTCCACCTATCGACGTCATGCCACAAAACTTACTATTCCGCGAAATATTTGCGTCGTTTTTTGATTCTATATTTTGATTGATTTTTAATTGGCAAATTGTCGTACGGCAATAAAAACACTAACGCCAACAAAGACTAACGGACCGCGACTTTTCCAACTACGCAATAAGCGGAAACCGCCTGAACCGTTTTCACTTTGAATGCATCATACTGCGTAATATACGCGGTTGACTAATCGCGCACTTGGTCCTTCCGAGGCGATAGTCGCAACCGTCTCTCGCCCTACGCGCTGAGAAACTGCATGGGCCAGCAGTTCTAGGAATGTCGGGTGCATTTATTTGTATTATTATTGATCGTATTTATTATTGATTTCAAATCACCCGTGCTTTTCGCTTGAAAAAGTAGCGAACGGCAGCGCATCGATAAAAGAACGGGGCAGCCAATGAATATCGTTGATAAAAATAAACTACCCACTCGTGGTAAGGGTGGGGCCCCCTCCAGCTTAGAAAGAAAAGAATCGTTTCGTTTCTAGGTCTGGAAAAAGTCGAGTTTTTACTGTATTAAAGGTAAAAGACAGGATTTGAGTGTTGTAATTGTTTTAAAATAAAAATGGTGGTGTTTTGGGAAGAAAATGGTAAAAAATAGTTCTTGTATAGTGTGGTGTTACGAAGCCGAAATTTTCGGGAAATGCCAAATCTGTTACAAAAGAATATATGATTTGGAAGCATATTCTTACATTTTTGAATTTCAGTCAAAAATATGAATTGAATTAAATTAAAAAATTGATAATATGCAAAAATATGGCAAATAAATAAAGTTGATAATACATTGAAAACGTATTACAAACAAAAATGTACATTTGCGTGCTTGCATGCAATATTATTATTGTTACTCTAATTTATTATTATAAGTTGTCACAATATAAGTTAATATATATTTAACAATATAATTTCAGAGTAAAGGAATGCATAGAAAAAGGAAGGGACATCGTTCCACAAATTGGTGAAGGATCATATTTAAGTTTAATACAGGCGAAATTGAATAGTTTTACATATCTAGTAATTATTAAATTCTTCAAAATGTTTCTTGAAGTCTTCTTTCCTAATACGACCACTTCTGTATTCTAAACAAGGTTTCGGGAAACGTATGAAGGAACGCTCCCTTACTTCCTTTTTCATTAAAATTCATTTTCACTTGAAAAATTTTCTCGATAACGTGTCAACAATTTTTTTAAATTAAATAATAGCATATTGCATTACAAGTGGTAGGCGATGGCCTTTTCGTGACAAGTACAGTGTTTTTAGGACGAGTCGTAGGTGAGGGTACCGAAGGAGCCCGAACCGAAGACGAGTCTAAAAACACTGCACGAGTCAAGAAAAGGGCCTACCACGAGACATGCACGATACTTTTTACAAGAAGATCATGAAGAGCGTGAAAAAAAAACCCTACCTGATCAAAGCCGGGGGGGGGGGGGGCCGGGGCCCCCCCCGGGGGGGCCCCCAGGGGGCGAAGCCCCCCGACTTGAACAAAACCAATCACATTAATCTAACTACTGAAGAAAACAGAACAAACGCGTGACAGCATTCAGAAATTAGGTTATAAAAGTCAATAGACTCTCCGCCGCTAGTTGCGCTATAGTTGCTCAAGTAAAAGTTGCGGGAAAATTTAAATTTTATGAATGAAAAATTACTTTTTTAATACAAATTACTAATAAAAGTTTATAGTTTACTCATAAAGAAATGTCATCAATTCAAAAAGACAACATTTAATATTTTAAGTACTGATTAGTTTTTATAGCGTATATATTTCTGCACGGTAAGTGGCGAGACGAGCGCGCTTCAGTTTTCGCTGAAAACATCGACCTATTTCCATCTTTATCTAACTATCTTCCTTTCACTTATTGTGAAAATGTGGAATGCTTACGAAAAGAGGTCTTTTTGTAAGCATTCCTCATTTCGTACGTTCTTTTTTCGCATTGCTCGAAATGCGCCACATTACACACAGATCATAAGTACGAAAACACGCCATTTTCATGATAGTGTTGTAAAAAAAAGTTTTCACTGTGTTCAACGAGCAAAAATGATCGCAGCAACTATGGGTACGACAGAAAGTACATTGCACATGCGCAGTAAACTTTCCGATAGGTAAAATGGTATATTGTTCTGCGTAAAGTATAGTCCTTTTTTTTCTTAAAATTACCCCCGTAGATTAATGGAATCTGTGAACTAAAAATAATAAGCATGTAGATCTTCCCTAAAGTACATAAATGAAACAGAACCGGGAAGTACTTTTAAGAAAAAAAAGGACTATACTTTACTTAGAGCAATCGAATTTAATTGTTTAAACAAATTATTATTATTTAAATAATATTGGGTATACGTTTTGAGATAAGGAAATGCTGAACAATAAGCGACATAGTTTAAGAGATTCGAAAAAACTATACTTTTCTTCACCTTCCGTATGAAATGGCGCAAGGGAATGATTATTAAATGTTTAAATAATTGCGAAATTTCTTAAACAAAAAGAAATTGCTAAATATTCATAAGATAAAAATATTACTCTCAACATCCGTTAATTGTTTCTTTAAGGCCATGTGACGATTTAAAAAAATATTTGGAATCTCGTATCTTATCGATTAAAAATAATTCATGTAGAAAAACTTCCAAAAAATATTGTCTTTAGGATGAATTTGATAGGAAACTACTATTTTGAATTTTATGTGGCATTTTCCGCACACAATAAAACGCGATTGGGGTGCCAGAATTAAAAGTTAATGGGTGGAAATTATTCCTTGAACATTCCTGAAGAAGTGACCCTATTTTAATTTAAAAAGCACTGGAACACGGGTTCACGTTGAAAAAGAAATCATTCAAAGTAGGCGCTGAGCGCCTACAAGTAAGGGTTTCGCAGCCTACTAAGTTTAATTTTGTAAACAACAAAATTTATGAAAATGCTATGCGTAAAATAGTAATCATGACAGTATTTGAACTGTGGTACTATAGTTCACAACATGATTTGGTTTTGTAACGGAAGTGTGATCCCTATCGCCTTTATTTGAAAGATAAGGCATCGTATGATATATATGAACTCTGAAGGTTTTGTTTTTTATCTGAATTTCTAAATTGTTATTATCAAGAATTTTAGTTATCCTATAAGGGCCTTTACATGACGGATCGAGCTTATTAGTTTTTGGTTGACGTATGACTTTTGCCAGTTGTCCTATTTTGTAATCAGGGTGAACCCGAGTGATGTTCTTATCAAATCTTTCTTTGGGTTTCCGAAGTTCCATTCCAATTCGTTCTCTAGCTTTTCTTAGATTTAAATCATGTATATCCTTCTATATTTTAATTAAATTTTGATGGGTTAGAGTTGGAGAAGTTGGCATTGAAGAGGGAATGTTTGGTTCTCTTCCGAAAGTGAGTTCCAAGGGTAAAGTCCTGTTGTTTGATTTATCATAGTATTCATTGCCAAGTTCACGTATTTCAAATTATCGTTCCATTCTCTGTTGATGTTTAGAACCTCTTCGAATTGCTGAATCAATTCAGAAATTAAATTTCTTCCTTGAACTGTAAGGATTGTTTTTGGTGCTCCAAACACGTATATATAATGTTCAAATAATTCAGTTAATATAGATACAGAAATTTCACTTAGAAGTGGGATCAAAATTGTGTATCTCGCTAATCTATCCTGTAAACTCAAAATATACTTGTTTCCTTTTATTGTTGCGGGTAAAGGACCAAATATATCAAGTGCAATCTTGTCGTGAGGTGCTTGTGGAATATCGGGAATAATTGCCTCTGCTTGGTTTCTTAAACGGGTCGTTTTGTTCAATTGGTAGATGGGACCATTTTTAACGTAATCAATTACTTCCATTGTCCTATTCGTTTTGCTTTTTGTAATGGTTCTTTTCCCCAAGTAGGTTTTGGTGAGCTTCTTTCATAACAGTCTTTCCTTCTTTTGTCAATTCACGAGTGTTATTAAAACATATATGAAATTGATGGTGCAGTGTGGGCAGTAGATAGATATTCCATTAATTCTTAAATAAACTTTTTTTCATGGGGTAATAAGTGGATCTACAATTATTAACCGTACGATAGTAAATTAATTGCCTCTTGAATTAGGTGTTCACAATAATTTAGCCATTTTTCTTCATTGAAAGGAGGTAAATATTATTTAGTTATATTTCTCCAGAGTTTCCCATACGGATTTTGGTTTCGTCTTAATTTTGCCTTGTTCTGGTTTCAATCTGCTTGTAGTAAAATTCTCGTAAAAAGCTTTTTGTTCTAATTCTGACTCATCATTAGTTTCCGTTTCAGTCTTTATTTCGGTTTCTGTTTCCTCTTTGGTTAAATTCTCATTTGGAGTAACATCAGGATTGGATATGGTCTGTTCTAAAATATCATTTAGTGGGAAGAGTCTGGATAAGCAATCTGCAACTTTATTCACTTTTCCTTTCACATATTCTATTTCATATTGATGTTCTTTCAATTGAAGTCTGCAACGAAGAAGTCTTGAACTGGGATCTTTAACTTTGTCTAGCCAGATTAAAGTCATCTGCTCCGTCTGAATTTTAAACTTTTTACCAAGAAGATATTGTCTTAGTCTTTTAAGGGCCCAAAATATTTCCAGGAGTTCTTTTTCGCTAGTTGTGTAATTTTCTTCAGCTTTGTTTAAAGTTCTGGAAGCGAAAAGACAAGGATGTCCGTCGTGAGATAATACGACTCCGAAGCCTAGTTTTGAAGAGTCTGCAGTAAGTATGAATTTCTGGTTAAAATCAGGAAGACGAAGAACTGGTGCTGATATTAAACCTGATAGACCAGCTGAAAGTGATTAAAAATTAAGATTGGTAAAATTATGAAATTACCTCTGCGAAAGTTAGAAATTTATAATCTACGGGTTCCGATAATTTCAGATATCTAACTTTTTTTAGAGAAGTTTAAAATTGGAATGAATGTAATGTATATCGTGAAAGGAATCAGATACGCCAAAATAGACAACATTTTTTAATTCAACTCCAGAATAGTAAATTAGTATATAATTTATAACTATAAAATATATATAGTGAGAAAATTCATAAATTGTTAATAATTTGAAGAATATTTTAAAATGGGATTCTGGTGCGTGGCGGCCAACTGCTGTAAATTGCTCTGCTCGTCCGTACGTGACGATTGCAATAGAACCATTGTATGTCCGCCGCATCACTCTGAGTGCCGTTTAGGTGCCGAAATCAGCACAAACAGTCACTGAAACGGCACTGGCAGCCCAGTGCCGTTTTATCCGCAGGATGATCCAATATGGTGGACAAAGAACTTATAAAAATTATAAATATTTGTAAAAATCAGTACTGTGAATTTTCTGCGGCTTTAATTCCGAATCTTAAGTTACATTTTCAAAATTAAAAATGGCCGATCCATTATGGCGTACGGAAAACTTGAAAAGTGTATACATGTTTGTGAAAATCACTAACCAGGGTTTTTTGGTCGCTTATTACGAATCTTTAGTCAGATTTTCAAAATTCAAAATTGACAAATTGCGGACTAAAAGCTTATAGATGTTTATAAGAAAGTTTTTTTACTCATTTAAAATTAAAATGAAGTTAAAAATAAGATTCGTAATCAGCATCCAAATTTTAACCCCGGTTACTGATTTTTACAAACATTGATTTTTCCATGTATTTCGTCTGCCATATTGGACTGGCCATTTTGAATTATGAAAATCTGTCCTAAGATTCGGAATCAGAGCTTCCAACAATCTCAAGATACTGATTTTTACAAAAATGTATACATTTTCAAGTTTTTTGTCCACCATATTGGATCGGCCATTTTGTATTTTGAAAATGTGACTAAAGATTCTTAATAAGCGACCGAAAAAAAAACCCGGGTACTGATTTTCACAAATATTTATTAATTTTCTAAGTTTTTCGACCGCCATCTTGGATCAGTCATTTTTATTATGAAAATTTGGCCTAAGATTTGGAATTAGAGCCCAAAAGATCCCAAGCTACTACTACTACTGAACAATATTACTCATTTGAAATTTTCAATTCTGCTTGCAATATGATTTTAGATAAAGTTTGTTAATGGGATTTCACCTTTTAAAATTCGTTTAAAGATTTAAATTTGGCGCCTAAATTTTCTCGCTTCCGAATCAGTATGTTCGAACCTTCCAGTACTCGATCGACGCGGGGCCTGCATCGTACATTGTACCATGCTCCCTTTCAAAAATCTTTTTCTAGAATTCACGAACTTTTATTTAAATTATAAATTCTTCATCACAATGAAATAATTGCCCAAAATGGTTTGTTCAAAAAGTTAATCTTATTTTTTCTATATAATTAACTAATTTTTTCTATATAATTGACTCTTTTATTTACGAAACCTTTACGTTTCAAATTCCATGTCAGATCGAATTCGCATTGTTTTTGGAGGAAACTCTCCTTTCCTTTTTTCGAATATTTTACTATTGTAACTGAACTTCACCGCTCTACCTAATTGTAAGTCATTGTATTTCGAAGTTAAAAAATTATGTTTTAAAACACTTTTACTTTTTATGTAATTTCCTATGTAATTTTTTTAATAGATGTGACCATAGATGTCTGAGTAGGTTACTATGACTAGTGAAGAAAAATCAAACTTTATTAAATCTTATTGGTCTGGAAGTGTTGCTAATTTTCTTCTATATATTTCATCCCAGACGTTAAAACATTTGTTAGAAGCTTTCGCGGGTTATCGGAACTACGAATTGTAGAGGGCGCGAGGAGCGTGGTTGGGAGAAGGCAGATTTTGTGAGCATTAAAATCGAGCGGATGTGCGCTGTGCGAACAGAGACAATTTGTTTAAAGAACCAGGAATTATAATGTTTGTCAGGCAACGCCTGTTGTATTGTGTACAGTTTGGTGTCTTCATAAATATGTCTTAACAATCAGAGGTGGGATAAAGCCCAAACTCTGATAAATTGGGGAAGAAGTGATGATCGCCACGTGTTCGCTTACGACGCTATCGGTGGGAAATCTCATACCAAGAGTTTGATTTGGGAACTTCTTTGGATAGATGACCAGTTCTGCTTTCTAAAAGTGCATTAGAACTCTGGTTAACAGAAACATCAGTGCCAATGTTGTGAAATAGGCTGAGAAGAGAAAATTTCAACTTTTCCATTGCCTTTCCCCTTTCATTCCATAAATGGCCTTGGGTGCTTGTACAATTGACACATTGAGAACCGAAATGCGCAAGTGATTAAGACTTTTAGTGCGAGATATAATCAGGTTGTGCGAAGATTCTGATTTTTAATATTTGATCCCGTTGATATCTTTTGTGTTCGGGATTCAGAGGTTATGTTTGATAAGTGCGAAATAGATTTATACGATTCATAACAGGCGAATCTTGTAACAGAATTGTTACCATTAAAAGGAACTCGGGACGGCCCTGCATGAAAGGGTTGCCGGGCCGCACCCGAGATAAAGCGGAACCCCCCGAGGGGTCCCGAAGCCCGCGACGATAACGAGTCCCGTCGCGTCGTCTTCAGTCTTGCTCCGTCGCTATAACCAAAATCCGTTCTCGGTAGTCTTGTCTCGTCGCTAGGGGCGAATCGCTCTCTTGCACAGTCTCTGCAAAACGCAACAGTGACCTTATTTCGGGAAATACCCAAAGTGCCTCCTGGGATCGACCATCAGCCGCCTCCTGGGAAACCACTCTCCGACGCCGATCCTCTGCCGGACTCAACTCGTCGTCCACGGGTTTCAGACCCTGTTTCTCCATTGACGCCTGATCACGGGCCATCGGCTTACGCCAACATGTAAGTGACAATAAATGTCATTGTTTTTTAACCATTCGGAGTTTCATTATGTTTCTACCCTCTCTCGGTTTTCCTCTTCCTATTTCCCCCCTCGGAATTACCACGTAATACCTGGCGCCCAACTCAAAATCCCACAATTTTCCCTTTGAACAACCATGCAACCTTCCGAGAAAGAGACACAAATTAAACTCAAATAAAACATGCTATTTGATCCGTGCCTTGGAAATTGCCTGAAATTCTCATCATTTTCGATGAATGTGCTTCTGAAAAGTGATTTTATATGTGCCTTGCCAAATTGTCAATGGATTATGATTATGATATATCATGATTGATT
This sequence comes from Andricus coriarius, assembly GCA_932066315.1. Classification (NCBI taxonomy): domain Eukaryota; kingdom Metazoa; phylum Arthropoda; class Insecta; order Hymenoptera; family Cynipidae; genus Andricus; species Andricus coriarius. Next base: position 335 of record CAKNWT010080167.1, on the reverse strand, counting down.
TATACTATTGATTTACATTTGCCTTTTTGCAAATTTGATGATTTTCTGTGCCTAGACAAATGATTTTTTTTGTGTGCCAATGATTTATGGAAATTGATTTATATGTGCAATGATAACTTGTATTTGATTCATTGTCTATGATTATGTGCTATTTATTACTGACAGTGATGTGCCATTTATACATGTAATAACATGCTGCAATATTTTTCGAGACCTTTCGGAGAAGATAAAAATCCCGAGAAAAGTGAAAATAGGTATAAAGCCGAAACCGAAAACGGAAATTAATTAAAAAGATTTCACTTCTAAATTATTAAAATGGAGGTGAAATCCAGGAA
>CAKNWT010080164.1:0-12141 GCA_932066315.1 Andricus coriarius | reverse complement strand
AGTCTGCCTAATTTTTAGGGTTTCGTAGCCCCGGGCAAGAACGCTTATAGTTTCGGTCAAGTGTCCGTCTGTTCATCCGTCCGTCCGTCATACTTTTTCCCAAGTAGGGGAAATAGAAAAAGTAGGTGAAGTAGGTGTAGTAGGGGAATTCAGAGGAGGGGAATCAAGTGAAGTAGGGAAAATGAGGGAAACTTAAGAGAGAGGCAGTAGGGGGAGTGAGGGAAAATGGTGGGGAATGAGGGTAGGGTAAATGGTGAGAAATAAGGGAGGGAAAGCGAGTGTAAGTGAGAGGATGTAGGGTCAATTATTAGAAATGAGGGTGAGTAGGGGAGGGGAGGACTGGGAACGGAAGTAGGAGAAAGGGAGTCTTAGCTAGGGAAGCGTGATGAGGGGAAGTAGAGAAGGAAGAAGTTGAGGAAGGTGGTGGACGTACGATGAAGTGAGGGAAGTGGAAGTAGGAGCGGGAAATCATCGGAGGGGAAGGTTTGAACGACTTAATTAACGTCTTAATAGGCTACTTGACTAATTTTTTTCAAAAAAGTAAAAGAAGTCGCACGATCCGAGCTCTGGAAGTGCACATTTGAGAAGGAAATAAAGAAAGAAAGATAAATTTGAGCCAAATAAAAAACGATATGTGACAGTGCATAATATTTACCCAGTGCGCACTGAAGTAGACACCCTTGAAGTAGTGTCGAAGCTCCTCGTAGAGCATGGGCTCGTTGCTGTCGCGAGCGCCACAGGGCAAAAGAGGGCCATCCACGAGGGTGGCTTTTGGATGTGGCGGTTTCCAAGGGAAGTTCGCTCCGCTGGGGTCTGCGAGGGTTCGTTCGACACCCCCTCTGGTCACGACGGAGCCGTTACCACCCTCGAGCAGAATCAGAGTCGGCATTCCCGCTTTTATTCGGTACCTCCTCGTCAGTCGTGTCTGCAAAAAGTTACGAAAAATATCCTGCTTTAGAATACCCTTTGTCTAAATTATGAATTTTATGCACTTCAATTTCAAGATATATTAATGTTAGTGCCTAATATCTAAGATATTGTCTGAAACTTTAATATCTAACAGCTATGGGGCCATCTAAAAATTACGGAACAGCTTTTTTTAGGGGGGGGGGGGATTACGTTCTGTTACATGGGCAGGGGGAGAGTAAATATATACTGTTACGTAATATTTTTAATCAATCAACCTTATAGGAAATCCATGTATCCAAAATTATACTAGATGCCATTAAAGTTAACTAATCATTCTGTAAAAAAAAATATCCATAAAACAAAGTTTTTTTTACTATTTTTGAACTTACTACTACCTGTAAAATCATTCAAAATTTTTTAAGTTAATCGGGTTAAGGCAAGATATTTGACAAAATTTCAAGGAACTTCAGAGCATTTCTAAGATTTCCAAATTTTTCAAATGATTTATAAGGAAATTTAACGGATTTCACGGGATTTTATAAGCTTTCCGAGGTGTTTTAATAAATTTTCACTTTTTTTCATCTAGATGAAATTTCATAGAACTTTAAATATTTCAACGGAACCTACAGGCTTTTCAAAGATTTGAGGAGATTTTCAATTATTTCAATTTATTTACAGAGATTGGACAAATGTAAAAGATTTTAGGGTATTTGAAATAAATATCGATAAATAATACAATTTTTTAAGTTTATCAGATTTTGCACTATTTACTAAACTATTTATTAAAAAGAAAGTAAAAATATTAAAAACCTTTAGTAAAGGGTTATGACCTTCTAAATTGTTTGAAAAAAATATAAACTTAAGTGAGTTGAAACAATTGTATAATCTCGTTTTATATTACATTTTACTAGCGTTTATAATCTTTTCATTCATTCTTATAAATGTTTCGGCTATTTTAAGTGACGTTCAGCTAGTCGAAAAATCTAGAAAAAGGCATAGTGCATAGATGCATAGAGATATGTACAAGTAATTTAAAAAAATTGTAAAAAATTAGGCTTTTTATGTATATTTTTCTACTATATGGCACAGCTTTTTATACCTTTTAATTGTCGATGCATGTTCCACATTGCTTTAATTTTCTTTCTTTTCATTTTAATAGCTTATAATTATCTGGCAATTCGGGCGTCTTTAGTAGTAAGTAACTAAAATGTATTTAATAAGCCGTAGAGAAAAGAATTTGGAAAAATTACGAACCAACCCGTAAATCGGGGGGCGGGGGTCCAAACCATTTTGTTACGACTTGTTACACTGGCTAGTGGAGGGGTACCAAATTGGCAAAAAATGTGTTAGGTAATTTATGGATGGCCCCTGACAGCTAATATTGTTTATTAATTGACATTATTCATATTACTATATTGGGCATTAGAGATTGTATTTTCGATAAAAATGTTATAAAGTGTAAAAATCTAACTTCTGAACTTTAACCTGTGAATTTTTTAAATATGAAAAATTATCAGGTTTTGAATTTAGTTATTTCTTTAGAAATATAAGAAGCTGAGATGAGAATGCTGAAGAATTTTATTAACTAAGTATTTGAAATTGTTGAAATTCAGAGGTAAAGTCTCTTCCCATACTTCGAGGTCCGGGTTCCGGAATCAATGTTCCGAACTCGTCGGTAAACTTTCGAGGCAAAGTTCAAAGTCTCGAAGTAGTTCTCACTCTACTTGGCTCCCAAGGGGCAGTAAAAGCTCTTCGAAACCTAAAAGCAAAGCGAATTACCGCAAAGTCCACTTTCGTTCATTGCATCTTTAAAAGCCTGCCAATGTTCAAAAGATTGAAGATTCATCTTTGCATACTTGATATAGCTGTGCAGTACAGATTTTTCCAAAAATAAAAAGGTATACAGTGTTTAAGAGTTAAGTTAATTATATGAATTGAGAAGTAAGCGAGCAAAACGTAATAAATACACTTTATCGCTAATTTATCAATATAGGGGTAAATGGACAACTGAGCGACGGAATCGATTAAGAGATTAGGCAAGGATGCGCTATATCCTCTTGGCCGCTTATTATATTCATGGATGTCTAAGAATAGCCCTGCTCGACGAAGAAGTGTGGATCTCGGGACAGTGAAGGTGCGTGGGTTAGCGTTTGCAGATGATAAGGTTGTTGCGGCAGGATCAATCGAAGGATTGTTGAGAATGTAGAGCAGACTAAATACTAGCATGAAGAATATCGACCTTAGAATTAACACGAATAAAACAAAAATGATGGTGTCTGACGGAAAGGGTAGAAAAACATTATTCAGCATTGCCTAAGACGATAGAAAGACAGAACATATTGATAAGTACGTCTATCTTGGAAGTTTATTCAATGCTGATGGAAAGATCGCTGGAGAGATAGCCAGACGTATAAACGAGGGTAGGAAGGTTATCAGTAGTGCAGGAGCCATTACATAAGTAAAGATATAACAACTAAAGCTAAAATTGCAATATATAATGATGTGCTTGCATCCCCTGCGCTGTGCGGTAGAGAAATATGGAGCTACCAAAAAAAGAATAGACGTAAAGTTAACGCGATTGGTATGCAATTCCGGCGAAACAAATGCGGTAAAATGGTAAGGGACAAAGTCAGTAATGAGAGGATTCTCCAAGAATGTGGCGTAGATGAGACACTAGTTGACATATGTGAAAGAAATTCGTTAAGATGGTTTGGGCATGTTGAGAGAATGAAAGGAGAACGACTGATTTAACAAGTATATTTTGTAAAGTAAATGGTAGCGTAACCAGAGGTAGACCGAGAAAAAAATGGTGGGACTGCATGAATGAGACTCTAAGCCCTGCAATTCGACAAGATATAAAAAGTCAAAAAAACACGAGAGCTTGCATGAGAAAATGTATGGACGTAAAGGACTTAGTTAAAGTTGTATGCCAGGACAGGAAAGTGTGGAGAAAGTATGGATCTTTCTATGTGATTATCAGTAAATTTGCGTATTGTTTTGTGCTCTACGACACGTGATACCTCGCATTAATTTTGTGAAACTCTTCGCTCAGGGTTATTGCTAGAGAGATTGATCAGCGACCTGGGTCGGAGCAGTATTAAGGAATGAACGTGCTATTTAACTAAGCAACACATAAATTCTAGATTAATCTAAAAATCTGTACCCCATCCGCTTATACCTCCTCCTACATTTCCCTTTCTCACTTTATTTATATGAACTCCATGATCCCCGGCAGTATAACGAGGCTAGAACCGAATGAGTTACTCTTACATTGAAAGGGATTTGGCTTAATGATATGATAATAATGAAAAATAATAAGGATACATTGTAGTTTGTTATCCATTTATCAAAATGAAATTTAAAATGGGCTATTATAACCATTCGAGGCATATTTCACTGTTTGTTCATATTCTAATGATATAAAATTACCATTTCTTTTTCTTATATAAAAACAGAAGATAATTTAAAAAATTATTACTATTTTTAGAATAGCTGAAGTTTCAGGAATAGATAATGTTTTTAGAGGAAATGCTATATTATTGTACCAAATACTGACCTAAAAAAAACATGGAGCCAATTTGTATTTATCTTTTTGGAAAATATAGTACAATATTGTACTAAATATACTCCCCTAACTAAAAACATAGACCCAATTATGCAATATTTTTGGAAAATATAGTACAATATTGTACTACATTTACTATTATAACAAAAAACATAGATTGTATGTGACACATTACCACATGTCCTACATTACCCAGTGTGCCACATTACCTCGTTCCGATATTATCCCAAATATACTACCCTAGCCAAAAAAATAGACCCAAGCGGTCGCATTACCGCATGTAAGATATTACCCTATGTGACATATGGTCCCTACATGTGACATATGGTCCCTACATGTGACATATGGTTCCAAATGTCATATTACCCCATTTCATATTGCCAAATTTTTTTCTGCCCCATATTACCCCAAATATTCTACTTCAGACAAAAACGTAGATACATTGGAAAGGGGTGGAAAATTTTTTAAATTAGCAAGAACCTGCATTTCAAACAGACCATCCCATTTCTATTCAATTGTGTTTCTATGTATCTTATTCTAACCTACACATTCTTTATGAAAATGCTATCCATTTCTGTCAGTTTTTCTCTCTTTTTAGGTATACGATGCTACCTGATCTACCTGATCTATTCGACCATTCTATCCTTTTCTACACCGTCTTATCATATCACTCTTTCAAATAATCTAGCGTTTTCTATCCTGCTTTATCATTTTGTATCCTATTCCTCTTTCTAAGAAATATACAGAGCCTCGTTTATCCTCACTGTAGAAAGAAAGAAATATTTCAGGGCTAATTTCAGAAATTGAAATAAGACTCAGAAAAAACAATCTCGAGTGGTACTAAAATGAGACCACTGGTGGAAACTCAGATTCATTTGTTTTACATTAAAAATAATAGCGTGAACTTATCCTATTCAAAAACAGGACGCAAAAATAGTGAAACCGTAAAAAAAGAGATCTCTACAATTTTCCAATTCACTATATCATATAATAGATTTTAACATTTTTTATTAAGCTCAAAGCCATTTTACCCACTTAATCTTTTTCCACTGTTATCTTATTCCACAACAATTTAAGGATGGCAGTACAGAACTAGATAACCAACAAAATGGGAATTTTTCAGGAGAGTGAAAAAGCATTCTGCAAAATTGAAATCACTATTTCAATATAAAACAAAAGTCTACTCCAAGCTGAAGTGTGAGACCATAAAAGTTTGATTAAAAAAAATGTATTCAGTTTCGAGAATAAAACTGATGTGAAAGTTGATAATCTCAAAGTGGCACTAACTAAAATTGGTCAAGCTTCGGCTGCAGATTACGATAAAAAATTAACTTTTCAGTTAAAATAAAAAATAAAATCATTCTCTCGAGATCTTTCAATTTGTTGCAAAAATAAAAACTTACTCTGCGAAATAAATATGCGAAATAAAAATATTGAATCTAAAAATAAATAAAAAAATACATTTTTTTCTCTTCATTAAATGATAATAATTTCAAAAGATATCAATGCTAAATGGTTAAAAAACAATTATTAAGTTAAAATTTTAAATAAAATTTTATTTGAAAATTTATTTTTTAATTATTGTATCAAAAAATAATATCCACCTAGGAGGAGAAGAGGGTCGAAAAAGTGCCTCTCCCCCTTGGCGCATACGATATTTTTTATAACAAATGGATGATTTCAGACATTTCTCGAAATACAGTCATGATTTCAGTCCATATTAGATTTTGAATAAAGAAGCATGAAATTTATGCTAGCTCATTCCAAATTATCAAAAATACAATAAAAAAATTGCCGGAAATTTTTAGTAATTTACGGTAATTTTGGAGGTGATTTATGGTAACTTACCATAAATTGCCCAAAATTCAATTTAAAAATATCTATAAATTGCGAAAATTTTTGGTAATTTTACCGGTAAATATAGTAACTCACCATAAATTACCCAACATTCATTTTAAAAAATTTCCATAAATATCCGGAAGTTTATGAAGATTTTCCGTACTTTATGAAATTGTTAAGTAATTTGCGGTAATTTTACTGGTAAATATGGTAACTTAACATAAATTATCCAAAATTCATTTTTTTTAAATTCAATAAACTTCCGAATATTTATGATAATTTTCGGTCATTTATGGTAATTAATTAATAACATAACTTACCATAAATTATCCAATTTTCTTTTCTAAAAATTTCTATAAATTTCCAAAAATTTTGGAAAATCGTCGGTAGTTTTACCGGTGAATATATCAACTTACCATCAATTACCCAAAATTTATTTTAAAAATGTCCATAAATTTCCGGAAATTTATGAAAATGTTCGGTAATTTGGACAGTTATACATGGTAACTTTCCAGAAATAACCGACAAATTCTATTATTTGCAACAAAAATTTCCTCACAGTTTTTATGGTGAGTGGGTTGACAATAGTAAAATGCGAGCTCATAGATGTATAATTTTCATTATTCACCTCTGACGTCACTTTTCAGTCCCTAGGGAGTACAACACACTTTTTACTCCCTAGGGCGTAAAAATTAGAACTTTAGCCCCGCTCCATAGACGGCGAAAGGGGCTGAAATCATGCATGTGTCATAAAAAAACTCATAAAGTGAGGTAGATTTGGAAAAGATTTAAACTGAAGTGGATAAAATAATAGGTTTATATTATAATAGGAAAGAAATTAATAGAATGTGATTAATGCGGATATGGATATTATCCTGGAAAATAGGATAAAATGAATAAAGTTGGATAGATTTAGAATAGAACAGGATAAAGACGAAAAGGATACAAATTCATGTGGTTCGGATAAACTAATATAATTCACATTTATAGAATCAAGTAAGTATAGAACATATGAAGATGGTTTTGGATATTACTCTGGAAAATAGGAGAAAAATCGATAGATTTAGAACAGAAAAAGATAAAGAAGAAAAGGATAGAGAATATATTCCCTCTTTTATTATAGGAATAACAAAATTATAGCTGTACTTTTTATTTTTTATTTCTGAATAAAAATGGATAGCCCTTTTTCAAAGAGATAGTATTTTCTGAAATAAAGTATTATGAGCAAGAATTACTTCATTAATATTTTTTGCAGCTCTTATATTTTGCACCACTAATGAAGCAGTAATCAAAATCCTGATGAGACTAATAAAAGTCTCGACATAACAAAAGGAAGGTATAAAGTATGAGCATCACGCATCGATTTAAAAAAAATCGCCCTTTCATGGTGCAGAGGGTAATGCACGGGATCACATTTAGAAGGGTCTTTTTTGAGGACCCTCCCCTATTTGTTTGTTTTATGGCACCCGCGTGTGCGATTAAGCAGGTTTATATACCTTATTGATGGGTTTGTGTATAAAAGCTAAATAAGTGTTGTGCCCTTGGGTTGGCTGAATTTCACGATTTATTAAGAGTCACAGGTGACATATTGAACCGTTTTCATTTCCGCATGTCATTCTCACATGAATCGTTTTTATTTTGTAATAACAGGAAGACGAATTCACAAAAACTATTCAATATTATTATTTGTATATCTAACAATTATTTCGAACCAGCACTTTCCTCTTACAAAATAAATCATTTCAATTATGGAGTAGGTCAATACTAGGGAAAGAAACTGCTGAAATCTGATTATTTATTATCATAATTAAACAATACATTTTAATTTTAGCATCAGTTAAAGTAAAATTTAAACCACAACTAAGCTCAAATAACTAGTCATAAATTAAAGTAATCTTTTAAATCTTTTTATTTCTTAACAATCATTATTATTACAAACTTGAGATGAATCTACCGTCAACCGGGCTAAATATGGATCAAAAGTCGCAAATTTTTCAGACCGTGACTTCACCAAAAATCAGAAAATGTACTGAATTTTTGGTGTACTATATGTAACTGTTCCTAAGAGTCTTCTGAAGATATCCTTATTTAAAAAAAAATACTTTTTTGAAGTTATTAACCCTTAAATGACGCACAACAAAAAAATACCGTAGATGCCGCATAAGGATTTCATTGAAACCCAGTGTAGAAAACTGCAAACCACTCCTCGAGTTTTGAATATACCCCCCTGAAAATTATTGTGGATGTTTCTGAAGCCCTTAAAAACAATATGCTTTTGCTCATAGTAAAATTCATATGTACACATAGTGGAAAAAATGCAATAAGTCAGAAAAGTGAACACCAGACACTCCGTATTAAAAATGCTATACATTTTTTAGTTTTCAATATTTTTTGATAAAATTTTCAAGGAATACTAATTGAATAGTGCTGCGTTTAACGTGGAATTGGAGTAACATAAATATATAGTTATTTATATAAATATGGTTATTTACAGTTAATTGCATCGAAAAAATAAAGTTTGTACCTCCAAAAATAGCCAAATAGTGCATTTGTTAATTAAGGTAGTTTAAACAATTATTAACTTTTATTTGGTGATCAAATATGATATTTAGGTTTCATTTCCAAGCAATATATGATCGATTCCATAGAAAAAACTTGATTTATTCCATATAATATACCTGATATGGATATTTGTTTACAAAAAATTCTTTTAAAACAACAAATTATTTATTAACCTTTACTAATTCAACTAAAAAACTCTTTTGTCCATAAATTGTTCAAATTTAGTGCGAATCAAGTGACGAATCGCCGCCAATACCCATAATACGATTTTCATTCATTTATTTGTTTATAACAGATTCAATACATTTTTTAACATTTGCATTGCTATTGAATATCTTTTTTGGATAGTTGCTTTCAGTTGTCTAGGTATTTTTGATTGAATCGAAGCATTATTTTAAAACCGGTATACTTCAAAAGTCAACATTCTTTTTTCATTTTTGTTATTAAATAAAAAAAAAATTGAAAATCGGCCCTATTTTTTTGCCCTACTGTGAATCTTCAGCATAACAGCGCGTGTACTTAGGACAGAGCTGATTTAAAGCAAGCATTATATAAATATTTACGATTGCAGTAACCTTGGGGTTCAATTCACCCCGTGTGGCATTTAAGGGTTAATAATGAAAGTTTTATCCATGTTTATATTCCCGATAAGGCAGTAAGTCAGAATTTTTGTTTGTTAATGAAAGTATGTACATTTTCTTGTATTGAGTCCAGCAGTTGATATGGAAATCTTAGTTTGGGCATTAAAGAGTATTGTACTTAAAATAATTTGGCTTTTTAATTTTTTTAAGAATACCTAGCTATGTTAAGCAAAAATAAATTTTTTCAAATTCCAGGCACAAAAATATCAATATATGATATATAAAAAATTCCGTAGTCCCAAATATCAATAAAATATAATTTTTATAAAATTCAATTTTTTAAATTTTATCCATAATTTCTCCCGGGAAATACGGCATCTCACTTTTTGCAATAATACATGAAATATTAGTATTAGCTAGCTTTCAACAAGCTTTAAAGAGAAAAATGATTTCTTTCTACACTGAGAGACCTTGTATTTGAATAAATGATCAAAATGAATCAAAGTTCAGTATATTTGTGTAACAAAACACTGAAAAATGTTGCACTATTCGAATTATTCACATTAAAGTACTAAAGTTTGACATTTTCATAATAGCCTTTAATAAGTTTCAGTAGAAAAATTAGTATTTTGAGTACGAAATGCTATGCATCTGTATTTGAAAAATTAATCGTACTAAAAAGTAATATGGTGCTTACTAGTTTGTCTAAAAATAATTTCAATAAGCAAGAAAGTGAATATTATAATCTGTAAAGCTTATTTGAGAAATTGACATTATGAATATCAACATGCCAGGAACCTGCCACCCATTATAGAAATTGAAACTCAAAGTCTCGATTTTTCGTATAGTGCTGTTTCAATATGTTCTCGAGTATGTCCGAGCAATCTCGCTTTTTGCCGAACGCGTTCGTGCCACTGCACGAGTGCGCGTGTACCGGCACACGGAAAAACAAATTTCATTAAATTTTATAGAACTAGTCCTATAGTAGAGGATTCGACGGGTAGTTTAATAAAAGTTAGAATCTTCTTGGTTTTATATTGCATTGAACTATTCTACGAAATGTGTTACAAAATGCTACGAAATGTAAAGAATGAGGTGACGTAATCTCTATTAGAAGGCAGGATGCGAAAAACGTAGAATAGTTCTAGAAAATCTAAAAACAGTTCTATAAAATGATGACCGATTTTTCGCCTGAAAAAAGTAATATTTATTATTATTATCATTATGCTTTAATATTTGTTCACATATTTAATTACATAATTATTTACTATTATGCAAATAATCACTACGTTAATATTCGCAAGCTAATAAAATTCTTATTCCCTGTGGGTTCGAACCCCCTTCCTACGCATTCGCAACTCCTAACCAAACCTCGCAGCTAACTTAACTCGGAGTATTAAACAAAAAATCTCAAATATAAGCTACAGCTATGCAGGATTGCGTGACAAATTTTTGTGACCCGTTTCTTAAGCATTTTTTTTGCTTTAAAAATTTTAATCATCACTTTAAAAGATTTAAAATTTTGGAAATTTTAAATCTCGAAAAAATTTTTTATCGCAAATTATTTCTTGGTTATAAGTTCTAGTAGATTCAAGATTAATAAGAAGTTAGATAGCTATATAGAAGAAGTTTATATAAGTTATATAAATTTAAATAAGTTATAATTCACTAATAAATTATTATTCACTAACCGGCGTTATCCGTTGAACACATTGGCCAGGGGGATGCAGAAAATGTCGCTGCATGCGCACAGTAGCGACTGCGCAGCTACATTTTATAGAACTATGAGGTCTATAGATATCATATTGAAGTACAGTAGAACTCGTCGGATCGGGACGGACCGGGACTCCACTTTCGATCACGCAGGTTGCAGAAACAATTCTTAGCTACACCTCCTGGCAGTCACGTATGTTTAATGTTCAGGGCTTTAATCTTTGACCGGCCATTACAGTCTGTTACATTTTTGTACCTACAGCACTGACGTCCATCCGGTGGCGTCTGCAGTGACTCTGTGCGCATGTGCCTACCTATCATGGCTAGAGGAGAGGTTTAAGAGTGGGGACTACCCCCTCCGAGGATTTCGATGCGACGAGTCCCGATTTGACAGGTCCTACTGTAGTTCACAAACACTCAATACCTCGAATCGAATTTCTATGAGATTTTTTAACATTTTTTCAAGGATTTTTCTATACATTTGACTGAATTGAGGTATTTAAACCTTATAATTATGTGATTATAAACTCTCAATACCTCAATTGTGATTTCTACGAAAGTCTGCAACATTTTCCAATGAATTTCACTATATATTTTATTGAACTTTTTTAAATCGGAGTTCAATATAAAGTTTACAGAACTCTTGTAGTGTTAATCCAGATTTTTTCTACATTAAATCATGAAAGTTATACAGAATATAGAAAATTTGTTCAAGATTCGCTCTCATCCCCGACTCTTGAAATAATTCAAGAAAGTTTAAAGAACTTTTTTTTCCGTGCAGACGCCGAAAGTATACTTCCTTTCTCATTTTGTAGTCATTTTCATTTGAACTCTTGAAGCTAAAAATTTTTTAATTTAAAAAAAACTGAACTCTAAATTAAAGCACTTAAAGTGGGATTCTTGAATTTTAAAACTGAACACTAAAATTGTTTTTCAACCATTTTTCGTTCAACTGCTCAATAATTTACATAT
>CAKNWT010080162.1:0-12810 GCA_932066315.1 Andricus coriarius | reverse complement strand
AAAATACTTGAGGAATCGCTCATTAAGGGTGTTGAACTCAGGATTCAACCACAAAATTGAATTGCCTCATTTTACTCCATAGATACTAGAATTGCGTATTTTTTTTATAGATAATATTAGGGCCTACTTCTGTTTTACATCGACTTTGTATTCAAAGTAAAAAATTTTTTTAATTTCAATAGTTTTTGTGTAAACCGTTTTTTTTAATGCTCCGGTTAGAATAAAAAAAACGTTGTACACAAAAACTATTCGAATTAGCCAATTTTTAACTAGTATTTATGGATTAAAATGAGGCTTGTGTGTCTAGAATAGTCTATATCTATCTCTTATACATTTTTTTCTTTATTCAGTATTATCCCTGTTCACGGAGGCTTTATGGTTGCGTATGCACACTGTGGTGCCATAAACACCCAGAGCTTCAGTACGTTTCGCATCAGTTTTTGGGAAATCAAGCTGCCTACCTCTCGAAAACTATATATGAACACAGAGCGCTCCCCTAACCGCTGTATGAACAAGCCGCGTACGATGAAAAGGAAGCTAAAACCGACGATGGATCAAAAGACCAAAAGAGGATTGCATCAACTCAACAAGAAGATTGGATGGGCAAGATAAAATGCGTCCTGTGTTTAGTGTGTGATTGACTACATAACATATGGTAAGCCGTTTACGGAAAGGGTCCTCAAGTTTGCCCACGAACTTAGGATCTACCATCATACACTGAACAAACCAAGCTGCTGACAATCAAGCAGCACATAGTTGACAAAATACGGGTGTTATCTGACGCAATGAGGAGAATACAGAAGAAGGAGGGAGCAGTCAGGGAGAATCAACAGTGTCTCGCTGACCCATCGCGCCTCTTCAGCGATCTCCCTGTTACTGTCAAAAATATAATTAAGCTCGACGAGGTAGAGACTTTTTGGAGGGAGGTATACAAGATTCCGAAAAAACTGGAATTGAAGAACACTAAAAATATCATTCACTTCAAGGAGTTTTGTGATAACCTTATAACATCTGAGGAGGAATGTTCATCAATCACTGGCAAAGAGGTGAAAAAAGCACTTAGAGGCACGAAAAACAGTTCCGCTGCAGGGCCAGATTGTATCAAGAACTTCTGATGGAAGAAGTTTACTTTTACGTACCAACACCTGGCCCTCATCTTCACCTCATGTTTAAAGTCGAAGACGCCCATTCCGCAGTGGCTGATGTTGAGACGCACTGTAATCCTACCGAAGAAAGACGACTTGTCCAAAGCAGAGAATTACAGGTCAATAACTGGTTTGAACAAGCTGTATAAGATCTTTACAGTTATCCTAAATGACAGGATTGTTCGAAGAATTAAGCCTGTACGGAGAGAGATGTGCAAACAACGTGACTTGAAAAAAGGTGTAACAGGCTGCCAAGAGAACCTGCTAATTGACGCGCGCGTCTCCAAAGTCATCCGGGAATTATTGTTTGACAACGAACAGCGTCACTTTCCAGAAGGGCGTCTTTTAGGGTGATACCATAAGCCCTCTGCTCTTTTGCATCACACTTCTGTCACTATCTCTCGCGCTACGCAATTCTCCTGGGTACCTATGCAGCGACACTAATCATCGCGAGCATAAGGTCACTCATGTATTTTATACGGATGGCCTGAAAATCTATGCTCTCTTGTGTACTACTTGACGACACTTAGTCAAGTAGTACACAAGAGAGATTGCTATGGACTTCGGATTGGACACGTGTGCCAATATTCATTTGAAGCGAGAACTAATTACTGGCGTTCCCGGGGACCCTGAGCCCATGGATATGAGGGTTATTAGACACCTTGATACTGGAGAGACATATCAATACCTAGGCGTACCTCAGAGCTGCATTCAGGACATAAAATCAGTGAAGGAGTCTCTCCGAAGCATAAACAAGCGTCTTATACAAAATATCTGCGACTAACATTCTTGCCTTTCCGGTTCTATTCTACTCGTTTGGGGTAGTTCAATGCACGAAGAACGAGCTTACGGCCCTTAATAACGCCACGCGTAAGATCATGCATATGCAAATGAGCTTGCATATCAATTGCTCCATTCCGCGATTATACATCCCATGCCGTCAAGGTGGATGCGGACTTCTGAATGTCCAATGTCTTCATAACCAATTTGTTCTCGATACAGCTTACATCGTTACAAATGGAAGAGAAACTTTCCTAAAAATGGCCAGAAAACACGAGATGATTGGCAAAAGAGCGTTCCTTTGAAAAGCAGCGGAAGAGGTGGTCGAGACCCTTGACCTGAATTTTAGCCTTAGATGTGAGGAAAGTGCATTACTCCATCTGGATGCCTCACTTGTAAAAGCCCAAGTAAAGAAAGCAGAGGTTAAAAAATTCCACCATCAGCTACTCGACAAGAAAATGCACCGAAACTCAAAGAAATGTAGATCAGTCCTTGTCATAGGATCAAACTTTTGCTTTCTTCAGATCATCAGGACTTAAGTCAGGTACAGAGGGTTTCATTTTCACATGCCTGGATGGTGTCATTTCCACCTTCGTATACAGTGAGCGCATTATACGTCAAGAAGTGTCCAGCGATAGGTGCAGAGCGTGTTATGCACATGCAGAGTACCTAGAACAAATACTATCCAAGTGTCCTACTCACATCACAGTCAAGGAGAATTTTTATTAATTTTTTTCGAATTGACCTTGACCACGAATTCATATGAATTGTAACAAAACCAGAATTTTTAAAAGATTGATATGTAAAATTAGCATAATAACATCTAAATGTTCTCTGCTACTTGTTTCTTTATCTGTCAAATTTTTAAATTATCTTTTGTTTTCAATAGATTAGATTTTCCAAACCAATAAGATAAGAGGATAAAGCGCAACGGGAGAAAATTTGTTGATGCAGTGGAGGATCTCACCGAACGCGAATCTCAGTTCCAGACTTTCGTGCACTGTAAATCTAATTTTATTCTTTTCTTGAAATTCCACGCAGTCGATGATTTGAGGATAGGGGTAAGCCGACTAATTGATTTGGAAAAGAATGTGGTGTTCGACAATAATAATTTTCGGGATATAATGGGTGAATCGAATAATTTGGGTTGCGACAATTACAGGGGACAACTAAAATATTCGGGATTCAGTCTTGGAGTGCGACAAGAAAAACTGCAATATACATTTCAAAACCAGAGAAACAATAATTCACATAAAAAGATTCAAAAGGAAATTCAGAATAATAAATTTCAGGTAATAGCAATATATTAAAAAATAACTATTCGTGGGAAATCTCGTGGACTCGTATAACTTTATTCTTATGACAAGATTTCGGCTTTCTTCACTGTCTATTTGACTTTGTGGGTCGACAGAACTTCAATAAATTTAACTAGATTCATACAAAATATTGATTAGTAAGCTTATCGGTAACTAATGAAAAGAATCTTGCGCTACTAACAATATGAATCACAAAAGTTTTGACTTTTAGGGTCAACTAAAATTTCATAAAATTTGGCTAAATGCATACGAACCCTCGAGAAAAGAAATACCCTTTCAAGACTAGTTTCAAACAAGGTTTAGTCTCTTTCTGGTATGTGCCCTTCAGCCTATACCTCCATTACTTTTAGGGCATTGAAATAGACTCCATTCTCTCTCTCCAAAATAAGGATAGCTGTCTTTATCAACAGAAAGGCCGGCGGGGACCAAAGGACCTTACAATTCTGGGTACCAGAAAAGATAGGTTTAAGACAGGCCCATACCTGTCTATACTATAGTCTAAGTTGGAATTTCTTTTCACGAGAGCAACATTGAATAGTAAGCTTATCTGTAACTAATTACAAGAATCTTGCTCTACCAATAATTTTGTCAAAAGGCATAGTCAATAAATTTGACTTTCAGGGTCGATTCAAATTGGATTTGCTCTTTCGAGGGTCAAGTTAATAAAATGCTAGAGGTTTCGCACAAATTGAGTAAGATCCCAGATAACAATTGTGCTGCAGCATTTCAGCATCAGGCCGTGTTGACACACAATACATGCACACAGTCAGTAGATCGCAGACATGTCGTGCATGCTATCTTATGAGCGCACAGTAACTGCAGCCGGGCTGCAGGACCCGTAGAGGACCTAGAGCGTTTTCAGCATCAGGCGGTTTGCTAACGGCAGTATGCCAGCATGCCGTGCCGGCAGGACCTGATGGCGTAATGAGCAACATATGTACCCGCATCTGTTTCAAGGTCTACCGACTGGCCTGCTGATCTATCCACAGAGATTGTCGGCACTGTGCAGTTAGTGTGCCGGAGAATTGCTATCCGGGATTGAAACTACGGGGCAGATTCGTTGGACATGAAGAATTAAAGTGGATTCGTCCTGCTCGGATTGACTCTCAGGGTGGCTCAGCGTCAGTTCCTCCATGAAAAAGCAAAGCTGCGACCACGTTTCTTCGAATATCAGAATTTTAAATTCAATTCGTGACTTCTACAGCAACTTGGCACCTCAGCGATCCCTACGAAAACAGAGCGAGTTTCGACCCGAGATTCTGCTCATCAGCTCGGTTTTTTCCCCGAGTCTAGAGCGTGGTTCTGATTGGTCGCGCTCCTCGTCCCTCCAAGTGCGTTGGTAGTTCTTACTGTCCGCATAAGATTTATCCAAAAATTTGATTAGTAGGCTCATCGGTAACTCACGACAGGCATCTTTCTCTATACTAACAATATGATATAGTAGGTATTACGGTCCTGAGTTGCAGAGCTACCTCACGTATGGCGAGTAACGACAAAGAAATCTTCTCGTATCCAGGATCTTTATAAAATTCTACGCCAGGTATGTAGATGAGTCTGTACAAATTCGAAGCTTATTTGGAACAATTTAGGCTCTCGGTATCTCCGCAATGATTGATCTGGAGAGGTTATAGGTATTGGTTTAACGACTGAATTAAGTTGTCAAAATATTAACGAATCGAGCGATAGCGCCTTCAATTTTTTCACTTACTCTTTTACACGCACGATGCGCTCTTTTATGTTTGCTTCTTATTTTATCAGATAAGGACTGATTGAACATGTATATTTTATCCTTGCTGGTCAGCAGGCTAACAAAATTATGCTATGATTCGGTAGAAAAGTTTTTCTTTTGCGAGAATTGATTGTGTGCTGTAGTTTGCCTATTTCCACTGTTATTATTGGTGACTTAACAGTTCAAATTTACTAATTATGACAGGTTACGGCGCGATTTCGCGCGCTGGTTCCCGTTTTGTTTTTTGTTGCAAATATGTATATAGTGAAGAAAAAAAATGGTTCCATTTATATTAAATTGCTTATTTCAACTGGTTTCCGTAACGAATTAACAGTTTAAATTTTTTAATAATAACATACTAGTGCTCGCTCAAGCTCAATCCCTACTATGATTGTTAACAGGTCTGTATATACTTATATGGGAAATTCTCCATAGAAAGGTCACTTTTGCTTCCCTGCGTGATATCTTTGTAACTATTTATTGAATTGCTTTATAATTTGGTAAACTTAATCGTTTTAATAACACGGACCGAAAGCATAAGACCAACAGAGATTAAATAGCCGAAAAATATATTAAACAAGCATTAAATACTTGAAAAAATGCCCTTTCCTTGTTTTCCACTTACAAATTGCTAAGTTTGAGGAGGATTTTCAAAACCAAGGATAATAAAATATAATTTTTCACTGGTGCCTTTTTAAAAGTATGTCTCAAAAACTATTATTCTTTTATATAGATTTTTATTTTGTCGCACTTAAAGATCAAAGAATTTTAAGTTGAAAAGTTTCCCCCCAATTTTTGTTCTGGAGCGTGTAATGACAATATGATGAGTTTTTGACGATTTTTTTGGTTATTTTAACCGGTATTAATGTAATTCTTTAATAAATAAGTGTAAGTATCAAATCCGTGTATGAATCGATGGTAACATTTAGAAGATTTACCTTTAAACTAACATAAAACGTGTTAAACTTTAGCGTATTTTTATTATGTGTCATTACACGCTCCAGGTAATTTGGACACTTTTCGGGAAAATATATGAATTGTAACCTAACACATCTTTAAAGGGAGGAATAGTGAATAATTGTTCCAAAGGACTTTTTAATTTATTCTTTTAAACAAGTACAATCAATGTTTTGTTGTTGTTTGACATTACACGTCCTGTAATCGCACGTCACAGAATTCAAAGTCAGGGCTGAAACACAAGTAGGTTCACCATGTGCCTCATGATTGTTTATTAAACAAAGCATCCCAATAACATTATTCTCTTCTGAAATACTTGAAATTGTTAAGAAATGAAATATGTAATGTATTTTGTCATGTAGAAGTTCGAAGGTAAAGATTAATAATAATTTGGGGCCTCACTCCATGAGCTTTGATCCGGCTCTGAGCTGTCAGTTTCGACTACGTGTATTTCCGTGTATTTGTGTAATGGAGTCTGTTTATTTAGTAAGATGCCGCCATTTTAGTATTGGTCAACTGAATAAAAAAAAAAGGATAAAAATGTTGGCAAAGGTAATAAAGAGACTTACGAAAAAAAAATCCATGCTGTAGAGACGTATTACGCTGTTGTAAGCCATATTAGACTAAAAGAACGTACTGACATATGACAGTATACGCGAAAATATATTTTATGTTTTGAAAGCGTTTTAAAGAATTTATTTATGTTTTTTAATTCAAACAAATTATTGTGTTTCTTAACAAAAATTGATTAATAATTATGAAATATTGGACAAGCTGTTTTGTGCTAAATATGCTATTATTATATTTGTATTCAGCGACCTAAAAACCGTAGGATACCCATTTTTATCAAATGGTGACTGTTTTGGAACTTTTGATTCGCAATATTGGATCAGCCATCTTGAGTTCTGAAATTCTGTTATAAAATTCGAAATCAGCGACCCAAAAAACTTTAGAATACTCATTTCGATTGAAATCGGTCCATGAATCTAAATTCTAATAGAAAACTGATAACTCTGTCAAAAAATTGTTTAAAAAAATTGAAAAAAATATTTTTAAGCTCAAATATTTTAATAATTGCTTATTCTAGCACCAATGAATAGGCGTCACACAAAAAAATCTATTTGAGAATATTTTTGCAAAAAAAGTTGCTTCTATCAAAAGTTACCTTAAGGAGGTACGGTCACGAACGCACTTTTCTTAAGGATTTGTTTAAACTTGTACTATAGCTTCTTTGGAATGTTATCGAAACATTTGCGAAATTTAAAAAATATTGTCCTCTCCTGAGCTGAGATAATTAAGATCAAAGTTGAACCCTTATACACGTAAAGCCTATCCCAAGCATAGGAAAATGTTACATTTCTAACTCTAACTCGTAACCTATTCTTACCGTTTTTTTTTAAACTAATATATGTTAGAAGGGTGTTCCATGAAGATTAAAAAAAAATTTCGGAATTTCTGTCCTCTTAGTTTGAGAATGAGAGGTATGCAAAGTTTGAGAATTTTGAATTATTCGAAAAATAAAACAAGCACGTGGTAGCCATCAAACAACGCTGTCGGAGCGCCTAGTGGGTCTAGCGCATGCGCAACAGTTTTAAATCTCTTATGAGGAATTTTGTTTTTTATAAATTTACCTTTAACTACTTTAAAGTAATAGTTAAATTATTATTATTATTACTAATAATAGTACTAACTTTTAAAGTAATAACCTTTAACTACTAATCGAACTGTCATTTTCAACAAATGTGACGTTTTAATTTGAAGTCAAAGTGCACAACTGTCAAAGCAGACACCATGAAAAATGCGACGTTGCCGCATCTACTCTGAGATCTTGAGGATTTAGTGTGTACTCGTCTGTATACACAACTTCTCTATGTGTAGTGTACAATCATAGCCAACTATTTTCTAGTAGGTATGACAGGAAAATAATTAATAAGACATTATACCGGCATAATTAACTAATTTTTGTCATTCTTCGACGTAAATAAGGTACGCAGTATCCATTTAAGGGTTAATGAAACTTATATCACTCAAACAGTATTATTTTCCGACATAGATTTAGGACTAACTTTTTGCAGATAGTATGCGCGACCGTACCTCCTTAATACAGAGAATCATCCAAATAGCACAAGGGAATTTATGATTGTATATTTAAACTGTTATTCGTATAGATCTAGCAGTTGGCAGTTAATTATTACAAGCTAGGTCGATTTCTCGCCCGGTTCCTTTTATAAATTTGACAAGTGTGGAAAATGATAAATTGTTAAGTTTAGTTTAATTTAATTAATTAATTTATTCCTTTTTTCTCTTTTTGAAAATACACTTGATTAATTTCAAAACAAGAAAATTTTTCTAATTTTCATTCAATAAAATGAATTCAATTTTATTCAAGAATAGTAAATTATGTACCTAGGAGGCAAACGGGTTTTTTATTCCAGTATGCTCAGTAAAAATAAACTAATTAAGACGAAATGAGACAATTACGCTGGAAGCATCCATGAATCTTGCTTTGCGATAAACATGAATTAGAGTAGTATGTAAATTAATATTTTTTAGCAGATTTAGTTAATTTGAATGCGTCAAAAAGAGTTAATTTCTGTGTTAGTCAATTAATTTTAATTAACTAGGTTTTAAGTTAAGCTTCAGTTCGCTAGAATTCGTCAGCGCGAATACTGTTAAAGATTGGTCAATTCTTCGCAATTCGGGAAAGTGAAAGCGACACTGGAAGTCGCCTCAATTTGTGACGGTGAATTTCATCAAGTTTTGATTTACTCTGTTTAATTCGTAATAGGAGAACCAACGTGCGGGGGACTGTCCCGTAGTTCAGAGGGGGTGCTCGGAGATGATACAAGAGGTTTCGAATTGACTTTGAATAAGCATTCAGTTGAATTTGCATGCATTCAGCTCGCACAATTTCAATTCATCCTAGTGCGTCTCCCAAATTAATTTCATTTATAGATGATACATATTAGTATATATTTTGGGTCTGACTTTTACTTTCCTTCATTAGGAGAAATTGAAAGCTCGTAAGTGGTAAGGTTTGGGGTGTAGCCTCATGCGATATTTGTGCTATCGAGACAACTTTCTATTTCCTTAACGGATCAATATTAAGTGGAATTGGGTTTTTACCATTGAATTTTGTTTATAATTATCGTTGCGTCATAGGGCGTAATAATAGAGTCAAGCATTGATCATTTAGGAATGGAATATTTTAAAGTTTACAATGAATAAGATAATTAGCAAAACCAAGAAGTGATTCGTCCGTAAAAGACGGAGAGAGTCCATAAGTAATTAAATTATTAAATAGTGTTACTGTTTTATTGAATCAGAAAATAATGCATACGGAAATGTGATATGGATGTGAATTTTGAAGTAAAAAAAAAACGCATCAGTACCACGTCTTGTTAATTGCTTATACAGAGTAATGAATCTTAGCTCAACAATGATGCCCTGGTCAAGTCTATCTACACATTTGAAGTATTATTTTTTATTTCTAAATAAAATTGGTATGAATTAGCTTTAAAACATAGTTTTTGATATATGTTTAAAAACATGTTTTTATCACATTTATTAACGTTAATGTAATCTAATTTTCTTGTTTCTGATATTTGTCTACGAGGCAAAAAAGATTTTTTCTGAGCTCAAAATATTTAAAAAAAAGTTATTCTCGTTCCCTCATCCAGGAAGCAATTTTTCCAGTGCTGTGTTTGCAAATTTGAAATGTTAGATTTAAATTATTTTTTCTGTTTTCGGTTTTCAATTAAATTTTACTCCAGCAAATTACGAATTTTTAGCTGAAAATTATTAAATTTTTTAGTAAATTTGATAATTTTAAGTTTAAATTGTCTGGTTTTCAGACTGTTCTAAATCTTTTATGTAATAAATACATAATTATATATCATTAGCCATTACGGTTGCATGTACGTTTTTTTCTTCTCTTCTGGAATAGTTCCTAATTTTAATTCTTAATTTGCTATTTGTAGAACACAACTGCGACTGTGTTCCAGAGTTTCGACGTAACAGTTATGACACAGCTTTTAAACAAAGTGGGAATAAATGTTATAGAACGCATGTGATTTGTTTGTTCTAGATCAGTTGTGTAACACTTGTCACAGAAAAGTTCAGAATTCGTCCAGAGGGCACACAAATTTGATGACATTTTGACGTTGCGATAATAACTATGTCCCTATATCGAAGATGTCGTAGCAACATGGCAAGCTATCATGCATCTGAATCAAAATTTCTTATAACAATTTTTTGTCTGGAAAATTAATTTCTTCATAAATGACCCCGCACCAAATGTACAGTAAATGGCTTTTTGTGAAAAATTCGAAATATACTTTTTTTTGTAATTTTGAGCCTGCAAAGCAATAATATGAAAGAAAAGAAGTAAGAAAAATGGAAAGTTTTTTAACAATAAATTGTCAAAGTTTCAATTTTTACATGTATTTTAATAGAAAAATGCTTATTTTAGTGAAAAGTTTTTTTTCTCCTAGACTCTTTGTAAGATTTGGCTAAAAGTTTCACATTTTGACTGTCAGTCTTACCGAAACAAAGGGTTCATATCTAAGATCTAGAAAGATTAACGTTTTTTTTTGGGTATACAGCATGTTATGGTGGTGTTTTCATACTTTAAACATTCAAGTATGAAAATCATCAGTTCTTAGTAACTAAAGTCACTGGAGATTTTTTATTTACATGCTAGAGTATGAAATCACTTTCAAATAAGTAAAGGAAGTGTGAATAGCACGGATATTATATATGTGCATTTACTGCGAGGGTTGTTTTATCATCCCTTGAATATTTAATCCAGAATATCGACATTTCTTAATGCCTAAAATCACAAAAAGTTTTCTGATTAATCTATGAGGATAGGAATCATATTAAAGTATAAAAATCGTATAGAATATCGATTTCCTTGTTCAATATATAAGGGATGATTAGATGACCCTGAAAATAAATACTAATGAAAATCCTGTTGAAAGACGCTTCCTATATTTAAAATGATTTTGTTGATCAATAGTATGTTGATAAAAAAATCAGTGGTGCGTTATCCCGTACGAAAAATCGATTTCTTTGTTTCAATAATTAAGGGATGATTAAACTACCCTGCAAATAAATTATGATGCAAGTCCTCCTAGAGAACACTTCCTAGATGTGTGTTTTAAAGTGATATTGTAGGCCTGATCTTTGGTAATTTATTCCTTACGAAAATTTAATTTCTCTGCTTCTCTAAGTAAGGGATGATAAAACAACCCTCGCAGTAAATACACATATATAATATCCGTGCTATGCATGCTCCTGTTACTTATCTGGAAGTGTTTTTATACCCTAGCATTTATATAAAAAATCTCCAGTAACTTTAGTTACTAAGAAATTATGATTTCCATACTTGAATGTTTAAAGTATGAAAACACCCCCATAACATTGTGTATACCCAAAAAACCGTTAATCTTTCTAGATCTTAGATATGAACCTTTTGTTTCGGCAAGAGTGATAGTCAAAACGAGAAACTTTTAGCAAAATCTAACAAAGAGTTTAGGAGAAAAAATGTTTTTTCACTAAAATGAGCATTTTTCTATTAAAATACATGTAAAAATTGAAACTTTGACAATTTTTTGTTAAAAAACTGTCCATTTTTCTTACTTTTTTCTTTCGAATTATTGGTTTTCACGCTCAAAAATACAACAAAAATTATATTTAGAATTGTTCACAAAAAGCCATTTACTGTACATTTGGTGCGGGGTCCTTTTACAAAACCTTAATTCTCAATAAATGGATAAATAAAATAATCTCACGGAATATGCGCTTGCACTGTAAGACGTCTTTAAAATGTACCTGCTTTACTACCTAAGCCTTTTTTTTGAGTGTAAGAAGAAAGATCAGGAAAAGGAGAAAGATCTGGAAGAGGAATTAGGAAATGTTAAGACACAGGGGGATGTCTGGAAAATAATAAATAGGTTTAGGAAGCGTAGAGCGGGGATAAGCGAGAAGATAGGGAGTGGAGGGAGTTTTTTTAAAGAATCATTTCAGGGTTGAGATTCAAGAAGGAGGGATGGTGGGAGTAGAAGAACGCGGGACGCAGAGATGGAGGAGTTGGATGGTGAGGAGATAGAGAAACAGATAAGAAAGTTAAGAAGGTCAAAAGCAGCAGGGCTGGATGGGCCAGAGAAGAAAGTATGGAGGGGGAAGAATTCCCAGGAGGGTGGGGAGTAGGGTTAATAGTGCCAGTGTATAAAAAAGGAGACAGGAATATGCAGGGAAATTATAGATGGACTACGCTAATGAATACGGCGTATAAAGTATACGCGATAGTGGTGGCGGAGAGGCTGCGGAAGGATGTCGAGAGGAACGAATATTGCTGGAGACGCAGGCGGGCTTTAGGGCGGGTAGGAGTACTATCGAAAATATCTACGATCTGCAGCGCGTGGTGGATAGAGAATTAGCGAAGAAGGGGTCGAGAGTGGAAAGAGGCCTGATCGAGAGGGTACGGGAGATATGTGAAGAGACCAAAGATAAGGTAAGAGCAGCGATGATGATGAAGAGGTTGAGAAGATACCTGGATAAGGGCAGGTTAGAGCTGAATGCGGAAAAGTCCAAGGTTATGGTGTTCAGAAAAGGAGGTGGGAGGGATAAGGGAGGGGAGTGGAAGTGGAAGGGAGAGGCGGTGCAGGAGGTGAAAGAGTTTGTGTACCTGAGCTTCGTGTTTCGGAGGAATGGGGTGGTGGATGGTCACATAAAAGAGAGAGTGGAGAATCCTCCATGTTCCACAAAATACTGCTGGATATGCTGTTAGATTAGAAATAGGTGCATCCCAACTAGCAGTTAGAGTTTTTGGGTCAATTCTCAATTGGATAGAGAAAATTCTGAATATGTCCGACGATCG
>CAKNWT010080159.1:0-17679 GCA_932066315.1 Andricus coriarius | reverse complement strand
TTTAAATCAAAAACATGGATATTGAATTTAACAACATATTTCTTTGATGTAAAGAAGTATTCAATTCAAACAAATTACGCCAAATCATTAAATGTTTGATGCAAAAAAATAATTACTTCGTTGAAATAAATGTTTATTTTTTATAGATAATTTAATTCTAGTAAGCAAATAAAATATTGCCTTCAACTGAAGAAATAAATATTTATGTAAACACAATATCTTGTTCATCTAAATAAATGCTTCATTGGTATAAATGCATGAACTTTTTATAACAAATAAATATGTTTTTAATTTAATTAATATTATTTTGAATTAAATCATTATTTCTTTGATTTAAATAAATCTAAAGACTTGATTCAAGTATGCACAATTAATGGATTCAAATGCGTCCGAATCAATTCAAAGAATCGAACTCATTGAATCAACTAAATATTTCTTTGAACGACTAATCGGATTTCAACGAATCTAGACGTTTTGAATCAAGAAAATCATTTTCTTGAATGTAAGAAACATTCATTTGAATCAAGAAAATATAGCCAAAGAATCCATTTCTTTAGATCAACAAAAAAAAGTGTCTGGTTTAAATAAAAATGACTAGTGTTAAAGAATATTTTCTTGATGCTAAGAAATAGGACCACCACTTTTTCAACTGGGCATGTACCGAAAAGCGCGAGTCTGCTTAAAATGATATATAAAATATGCACTTGTAATATTACATTATTTAAAGAAATGGTCTATTTATTAGATTCTAATTAATTAATTTTTTTGAAGAAAAACCACTTTTTAAACTATTTATCTGTATTATTTTTGATAGTATTGATTGATTTCAAGTAGATCCGCTCTTTTCGGTACATGCGCAGTTGAAAGGGTGGCGGTCCGTTAGTATAAATGGTAGAATCATGTAG
The DNA here is from genome assembly GCA_932066315.1 of Andricus coriarius. NCBI lineage: Eukaryota > Metazoa > Arthropoda > Insecta > Hymenoptera > Cynipidae > Andricus > Andricus coriarius. The sequence continues at coordinate 16,774 of CAKNWT010080159.1, read as the reverse complement.
TGTGAGTGCAGCTCCATTATTCCTGGTCGTCTTGTGCAACAAATTTCTGAAAAGTCTCACGTAGACGAGCCATGTAAAATTGTCGGTTCTAGAGTGGCATACATTTGCGTGAACGAAATGGGATGGGAAATTCTCCGGATTCCTTCTGGTTGGTGAGCTTAATTGAATTTCGCTCGTACAATTAGAAATTCAAATTCGGCACTTGCGAAGACCGAAGCGGTCAGTAGCTTTTTTCATTTCCCAGACGGTCTCTCCGTTCAGCGTTCACCAATACTAGATTCCTGGTAATTCCTGGTTCGAAAAAATTTTAATTTGAAAACGTAAAATGTTTTAGCATTATGACAGGAATTATTTTCAAATTAGTGACAACCTTATAAATTTGGAAGCATTTCGGGTTTTTAAATTTAAGATCACCAACTACTAATTTTGATAGCTAACCTAGGTATTTTCTATTTCTGTTTCAGGTGAGTTTATATTTCATTGAATTCGAGTCACATTTGAAGACTTCTGTGAGTATAAAATGGATATAAAACACTTTTTCACCTTGCAAGAAATAATAATAAACTTTGCTATAAGTGCTTAAATGTGAAAAATAGTTAATTTTGTTGTAAAATATCCTTCGAATTAGCTATTTGGGAATGGATGATGAAACATCAGCGACCACCGCTTGTGATGGACAGAAAGTTAATTACTCTTGAGTTACGCTTTTGTAGGCAAAAGTACCATTTTAGAATTTCACGGCATGAAGCTCATGCACGCGCGAATTCCACGCTCGCGGACTCCTGGCTTTTCGAGGCGGGTATGGTAATGGGAATTCCCTTCTGCAAGTGACACCTGCCGACCACCCGATCTGGTTTCGCATTTTACTACCGTCAACGAATGTTGTAACAAGCAAAAGTTGGTCAGCCGTTATTCCATGGACGTCGCAGGTACAAAGCGATTAATGCGGCTAATTTCGTGAACAACATGTTGAGGGAAAGCGCCGACAGTTAAAAAATAATTACTAGCTTCGGAATCGGTCGAGTGTCCCGCAAAATGCACCGTGACTCACACTTAATCACGTCCAGGTGCCTATTTAATAAAAATTACAAACTTACAAGTTATAAGTTACTATATTACTAGTTTGTAATTACAAGTTCTTGTATTTTGTGTTTCATAAGAGTTTTACGTCCACTTGTAATTACAAAACTAATATCTAGTACAATTTACAAGCGGTCTTACAAGTGCGCGCAGGCGCACTTAACTTATCATGGCTGCTAACCTGTGAGTGTTCGTATTGCACTATCGCTGTTTATAACTTTAAAAAGATAAATAAAAAAATTCAATTTGGTCCTATCATTAAAAAAAATAAATGTCATATATATTGTAAAAGTTGGTATAAGGAGCATACCGATCATTTCCGGTGGCGTATATTAAATTTTTTGAAAAAAACAATGATTATGATATTAATATAAGTTTGTATATCAATACTATGTTTTAATTACGTTAGTAGTAACCTCTTTTTTCCTGCATCCTTTCGGTGTGTCATTCAAATTACAAACAATTAATATACGGGTCATGGGCCACGTTTTCTAGCCTTTCCTAACCTCAAATATATACACTTCTTTTATCGTATATTATGCTTCATCAACTTCAGAATAACCGATAATTATATCTACACTCCAATAAGTGGTTCTTTAATGAATCCATAAACGAATTTTCACGGTCAGAAATTTAAGTAAACTTCCTTAAAAGATAACTTGTTTTTACGTTTACCACTTTTAAAAAACCGTAAAGACCCTCCGAAATTTGTCTACAAATAACAATAAATAGCCATAAGCTATGTGGAACAGGGCGCTTGTAAAACTGCGCGATATTACTTGTAAAAGGAGTCGCCTTACTTGTAACGTGTAAAAAGTGCTAACGACTTTTTGAAACGCACACTATTAATACAACCAAAAAGTTACCAGGGTTGTACTTGTAGGTTTTACGAAATAGGCCCCGGCTATTTTACCAGAGAAAATTTAGAGCAGGTTTATGAAGATATCCGTTACTTGTTTTATCTCCCATCGACTGGATGGCTGACAGACGTTGATAAGCATTTCATGGTCTTGTTTTTCTGCAGTTTCTTTTCAATTATGCTTCATTACAAGTAGAAATAATTTATTAGATGTTTTCGCAGTTTTTGAAATGTACATATGTATCATGTGAATCTTGTAGGAATATTGTTAAATGAAAAAAAACAGAGATAAATTAAAAGTGTGAAAGAAAAAAATCCATAAGAAGAATGAAAAAGACTGCTTATAAGAGATACACGGAGATAAATAAGTTGCTGCACAGCAATTTCTTTGCTACCCTAGCAAAGTCTATTTGTTGATATAGAACCTACAAATTTCTTTGCTCTAAGTATAAATTTAATTTGCTACTACGATTTTGCTAGCACAACAATTCTTTTTTGCTGTCGGTAGCAATCCGAATCTGCAGCAACATGAATCAGCAAAACATGTCTTGCAAAGTCTACAATTCCAAATTTGCTGTACCAGTTATTTTCATTTGCAAAATCTTGTGCCCGCTTGAGGGATTAAATCCCGGATGGTGCTGTCATCCAGCTATCGTAGAACCACAATGTCCATGGCATTGTCTGTAAAATAAATAACTTAAGCGTCATTTTTAATATAAGGATTTTACGTAAATTTACAAAATGTTGTGAAAACATAACCTACAACACTTAAAATCGGCATATCTTACCTTCAAAAGTTTGGGCCAATTCTTCTGATCCACACCAACGGATCAGAAAAGATTCCATGGTCTCCTCAGCCATATCACTGTCACTTTAAATTTATTTAACCAATTAACTTTTCATTATACACTATACCTGCACGGCTACACGCTCACTACACTTGACGATTTGACTACACTCGTCGCCATATTGGTCATATTGGCGCGAATTGTAAACATTCGTTTGCAGGCTGAGCAATCTAATCAGCTGCCGAAGCAACTTTCTATGCATAGCAGTGCGAATTAGTAATCAGAACAAGTTTATTTGTAATCCTAGCAATTTATGTTAAATAATTTTTTTTGTGACTACAACAACATGAAATTTGCTGTGATAGCAGTGATATAGCTGTAACAGCGAGTCGTATTGTTATGAGTACAAAACAGTGTTTAGCAACACGAAAATTGCTAAGCTAGCTGAACCATTTTTCTCCGTGTAGTTATGCACTTAAGATGCAGCAACTAGTCGGCCGCATTCACTTTTAGCAACACACATGCCGCGTCAATCTAATTAGCGATTATGTCCAGCGCTTCGATTTATTTGCGTGGGAGCGCAAAACTTGATTTTGCTTGGAATGTCTCAAATCAAGAGCCGTCAAATCGACGTCGTTTTATGCTAAACTCCGTCCAGGAATGTGTTTTCATACCACTCAGGTAGAATCAGGTATGTGAACGCAGGAGCCTGTGACGTCACCATGCATTAAGTGCACCTGCGACCTTAAGGAAAATCATGGTTTAGAGTCACGTGTAACTTCATGTTCCTGTCTCTATTTACATTTTTCTTTATATGGAATACTTTTTGTTGAAATATTGATTAATTAATTATTTTTGATTATTCAAGTAATTTTGTGGACAGACAATAAACAGTTCAGTTTTAAATATTCTAACAATATTAAGTTAAAGAAAAATGATATATTACACGTAATGAATTCACTGTTATGGGATATATAATTTAGGTTTTGAAAAAGAAACATAAAGACAAAATGTAATTCTATTGTGGTCGAAGATATTTCTTATATTTATCGCTTTCAGTTACTTGGAAACGATGCGATAAGAAAACAATGACTCGTCGGCGAGTAATTAGCAAAGGTTGACGTTTGAGGGCCTTCACTATACCTCACTGTGTTGTCATTTATCCCTGTTAGAACCTCGCGATAGTGCCCGTACTTCTTTGTCTCCTTAAAAATTGAATATAAAAATCAAAACTACATGAAAATACAATTTTTTATAGATTCTCCATTTAAAAGAATATTGTAATGACTCATTCACTAAAAGTAATTGTAATTTCTTGAAAGTCTGTAATAAATATAACTGAAACTGGAAAATTAATTATTCTTAAATTTTTGTATTATCTCATACATGTTCAATGCGGCAGGTATGCTAAGGAAAATAATCGTCAAATTTCTCCATCCTCAGATGTTTCTATTGTTATGAAAAATTGCTTTAGCGAAATACAGCTTGTTGGAAATACTTGAAGTAGTCCGGCTATTGGATCGGTCAGTTCTAAAATCATCAAAGTTATTATTATTTTTTTTACGGAGAAATATGTCCTCGTTCCCATAATGCCTCTCTTCGAGGCCCTTTCCAGGTTAAAATTTGAATTATCACTATTTGAAGTCGTGTTCAAAAACATGGGATCTTATGGAGAGACCTTTTGCGTGCTCCGAAAATTGTTAATTTTGGCTTTAAAACACGTTTAATATTGTTAGGAAAACTGTTTTGGAAACAGAAAGTATAATGTGAAATTTAAATTACTACTCATTTGTACTTACTTCGTATTTGTACGCTGCCAACTGTTGAGCCTACAGTCAGGACATTGTAATCAGTGATAGTTGATGTATCTTTTCCGAAAATTATTTGTTAATCAAAGGAATCCTGCTCCGTTGACCAATACATAAAGTTAAAAATTTTTTTAAAATTATTCCTGTGTTTTTCGTTCAAATATTTAATATAGTTGTGGATCCTTTATTTAGTTTTAAATAGTTTTTTTCCTTCTCACCCTTAGATATACAGAAGCTTAAAAACCATGTTAACTGAATAAAATTTTTTTTTAAATTAAAGTTCTGCAACATTAAAATTAGCAACTAATTAGTAAATTGGTCAAATACTTTCGTTCATTTGAGAGTACTGCGGAGTTCTACTACTTATCGACAATTTCAAAATATAAGAGTGTGTATTATCAGAACCGTAACTAGCCTTCGTTGCGCCCGGTGCGACTTGATAATTTTGCGCCCTCCTCCCAAACGCCACGGGATAATATTGGGTCAATTTGGTCCCGTTTGCGCCCCCTCGCGACCGGCGCCCGGTGCGGGAGCACCGACGGCACCGCCCTAGTTACGGCTCTGTGTATTATGACGTATAATTCACGGTAGGGTGTCCAATGTTGCCCGTTTTCATAAATAACATAAAAATCGCAAGTGACGGCGTCACCATTCGAGCGCCAGTACCTTTCCCGACGTGCCTCTACGCTCTACCTGAGTTGCGCAGGCCGCCGCACACACACACACACGCATCTGGTGTTTCGCTGTACTTTTCACCTGTTTTCCAGTGTTTATTTCGCTTCGAAATCTTATCGAAAGTTACAGAATATACTTTTTCTTTTTGTTGAATTTTCTTTTTTCTCTTGGATTATATTATATTGTATATTATTATTATACCATTATGCATTAGATTGATCTAGATTGATTGATTGATTGATTGATCTAGAATTCTCGTGCTCTTTATTTAAATAACACGTTTGTTCCGCAATACTGCTCCGACCCAAATTGCTGATCAATCTCTCTGTCGATCACCAGAAGTTGCTATAGGAAAAAAAAAGTTTCAAAACCACACGCCTTATAAAATTGTTATGTGTTGTTCCTCACTTAAGGCCATTAGTATTCAAGGTCTTTTTTCAGGCGTCATTGACTCTATTGTCACTCTGTTTACAAACTATTTTTTGCCACACTGTTTTGTCCTGGCATACGACTCTAGCTTTCTCCACGTCCATGCATTTTTTCATGCAAGCTCTCGTATTTCTATGGCTTCTTATGTCTCTTCGGATTAATGTCTTATTCACAGATTCTAACCTTTCTTTCGACGGTCTACCTCTGGGCATTCTGCCATTTACTTTACCTTTCAATCGTTCATCTTTCATTCTTTCAACGTGTCCGAACCATCTTAACTCATTTCTTTCCCATATGTCAACTAGTGTCTCTCCTATACCACATTCTTTGAGGATTATCTCGTTTTGGACTTTGTCCAACAGTGTTTTCCCGCATATTGTGCGCAGAGGTTTCATGCCAATCGCGTTATTTTTACTTTTGTCCTTTTCTTGACAGGGCCAATGTTTCGCTACCGTATAGTACAGTCGGTACAAATATATAATTATGTATGGGCATTTTAGCTTTTTTGATATGTTTTTATTACTGCGAATGGACCCTGCTCTACCGATTACCTTCTTACCCTCATTTATGCGCCTATCTAACTCCTATTCTATTTTTCCGCCGCTGGTGAATAGGCTAGCCAGATATACGTACTCGTCAACTTGTTCTGATCTCTCATCGTTTAGGACGATGTTGCACACTGTTTTCTCACTTTTTCTATGATTTTTGTTTTATTTACGTTAATTTTGAGTTACATGTTCTTCATGCTTGTATTAAGTTTACTCAACATTCCTTGTAAGTCTTCGATTGATTCTGCCATAACAATCCTGTCATCTGCGAAAGCTAACCCACGTACCTTCACTGTTTCGAGATCTACACCTTCTTCGACGACGAGGGCCATTCTTAGACACTTATCCATAAATATGATAAAAAGCCATGAGGACATCAGGCATCCTTGTTTCACGCCTTGCATAATATCGAACGAGTCAGTCAGATTCCCATTAACGTTTACACTTGCTTTCTACCTGTATATATTGTTTTAATTGCATTTAGGAGCCATCCATTGACTCCGTACTCTTTAAGGACTTCCCAAAGTTTACTTCCATTTACCTTGTCAAATGCTTTTTGTAGGTCAACAAATGCATAGAAAACTTTCTTTCCTACTCTCAAGCTTTTTTCTCTGATCTGTCTTAAGCTAAATATTTGATCTGTACATGATCTTCCTGGCATAAATCAACTTTGGACTTCCCATATCTTTTCTTCTGTAATTTTCATTACCCTGCGAATAAGTATTTTTGAGTATATTTTACTTACGGTACTTAATAAGCTGATACCTCTGTAATTATTGCGGCTGCTTTTATCTCCCTTTCTTTTGTATATTTGCACGATAATCGCTTTTCTCCAATCGTCTAGGACTTCTCCCGTCTCGATACATAAATTGATCAATTCGCACAACCTGTGAGGTATGTACTCGCCACCGTATTTAAGAATTTCAGCGCTAATACTGTCTACACCAGCAGCCTTACCATTTTTTAAGTTGTTAATTATATCTCTGACCTCAGTGACAGAATTTTCCAATTGGGTTTTCTAATGCATTATGTTATATGTTGCAGTTCTGTTGCCCTATATCTTTACCTCCTAATAATTGTTTAAAATAGTCTTTTAAAACGTCTACTATCCCGTCTGTATCATATAGCATTTCACCTTTGCTGTTTCTCATGCTGACAAACTCTGTACTTTTACTTCCCTTCATCTCTTTGAATAATTGTATCATGATTCCTTCAAAGTAAAAATATTGAGTTTTTAATGAATAATGACTTGGATGCGACTATGTATTACATTGTATCGAAACTGAATTTGAATATTAAAAGTATTCCAGAATCGGACGTAATAGCTTTAATGATCAGTATAATATCTCTCGAATCTAAACGTGATGCAAAATTTCAAGTTGCAAGCAGAATGTCAGCAAGATTTGAGTTAAATAATGCTGAGACAGAGTTTAACGTGAGAGGCTAGAGGAACTCACATAGAAAGCACCCCATACATGACAATGTTTATAAATAAAAATTCACCAATGCAAAATTAGTCAAAGTAGGCTGCGGGCGCCTACGGATACGTAGTCTATTAACCTTTAGACGGCCGGAAAGCCGATATATCGGCTCTGGAGGAAAATCAGTATTTTTCTGTAAGAAACAAGACCCCGCGGGTTTTTGGGGTCGCTGTTTACGAATCTGGGGTCAGATTAGAAAAATTCACGTCAGAAGGCCCCCAACCCCCTCCCCCGTCCAAAATTCTTCAATTTTCCGGTACTTCCGAAACTCTGTGAAAACGTGACCCCGGGGGTTTTTGGGGTCACTGATCACGAATCTGGGGTCAGATTTGGAAAATTCGTGTCAGGGGGCACCCAACCCCCTCCCGAAAATGCCCCAATTTTTCGATATTCCCGAAAATCGGTGAAAACATGACATCGAGGGTTTTTGGGTCGCTGATCACGAACTTGGGGTCAGATTTAAAACATTCACGTCAGAGCCTTCCTCTCCCCTCCAAAATGCCCCAATTTCCCGGTACTGGCGAAACTCGGTGAAAACGTGACCTCGGAGTTTTTGGGGTCGCTGATCACGAATCTGGGATCAAGATCAGCGACCCCAAAAACGCCCAAGGGCATGTTTTCACCGAGTTTCAGGAATATAAAAAATTGGAGCATTTGGGGGAGAGTTAGGGGACCCCCGACGTGAATTTTTTTAATCTGACCCCAGATTCGTGATCAGCGTCCACAAAAATTTCTAGGGTCACGTTTTCATCAAGTTTCGGGAGTACCGGAAAATTGGGGCATTTTTATATGAACTTTGTATACAGTTGATACATGATACAAGAAACAAATTTGGGCACTTTTAAAGGTCGATTTAATACCTTAAATCCCGGCTGTCTAAAGGTCAAGACATTTATTTAAGCCCTACCCTACTCCACCTACTTTCCCCTTACCTCACAAGAGGACATTTCTCTGAATGTTTAGCAGCGACAGCTGTAGTTTTATGTAATTCCGAAAATTTTTGATACTACACTAGAAATCAGGGACCCCAGAAACTCCCTTCTACTAAGTACCCATGTGGAAATCGGCCCGGCTTAGCCCAACTTATAATTAGGCGCCAATTGGGCCCCAACTGGGTAGCCCAGATAACAAAAATTGAAATTAATTAACAGATTATTTTTATTATATGAGTCAGTGGACGCAATCCCATCCGAATTCCGAAACTTCTCCGATTATTCCGAATTTTCAATTATCAAAACTTATGTTAATGAAGCCGAGCAGTGTTTGATTTTTTGCTTGGGATTCCATTGGGCATACACATAGAACGCCCATAGTGGAGTTTCTGCATTAATTAACATGTTATTTTAATTACACAGCTCCACAAAAAAAAAGTTGTCTACTCCAGAAACCAGAATAGGCTTCCCCTACTTTTTTGAGGTCGCTGAATCCGAATCCGGGGTCCGTTTGGCTCTACCACGTCAGATTTCGTCCCTAACCTAAAAAAAACATGAAAATCGCTGCTTTCAGGTGAAACATGATTCGTACGTATGAAAAGTGGTCATATCCTATGTTTTCGAGGTCGCTAAGTACGAATCCGGAGTCATTGTGGTTCTATGACGTCACGCTTCTTCCCTAACCTAAAGAAAAACGGTGAATTGGTAATTTTATGTAAAACATGTATTTTTTCAATGCAAAGTGGCCTATGGTTTCGAGGTTGCTGAGTAAGAATTCGGAGTTGTTGTGATTCTATGACGTCACACTTTGTCCCTAACCTAAAAGAAAAACCAGTTTATTGGTAATTTTGTGTAAAACATGTATTTTTCATTGCAAAGTGGTCATATCCTATGTTTTCGAGGTCGCTGAGTACAATTTCGGAGCCGTTGTGTTTCTATGACATCACATTCCGTCCCTAATCTCAAAAAAACGGTAAATTGGTAAATTTATGTGAAACATGAATTTTGTCAATGCAAAGTGGCCATATCCTATGTTTTCTAACTCTTAATCCAACCGACCAGACTCGCCACTCGTCCGATTCCTCGTCCAGAGGAAATTGAAAGCCAGTCGAAAATCAGTTGATACCGTTGACAGAATTGTCAACGGTCTATCGCAGGTGAGTCTTCCGTACTGGGGGTGATAACCCTTATACCTCCCCAGGACTAAGTATGAGGGCTTTTCGACTTTGACGAGGAGAAAGTCAACTCTTCGTCGGACACACTTAGGTTTCATCCTCACACTCTGATGCTCCCGTGCAAGGCAGTAAGCTCCTACTGGCTTTTTTACGAATCATTCTACACATCCCCTTTCAGGGCAGTCGTCATCGTTCACAGAATCGGTCGGAGTAGCAGGATTTCGTCACTCTTTCAAGCAAAAAGATCCTACTGAAAGAAAATAACAAAAATGCATGCATGATCTGATATCCAAACATACAATTATGCAGTGCGAGAACGTGCGAATTGCTGGTTCGCACGGTTGTTATCTGGACAATGCTGTCAACAGCATCAACTGATTTTCGACTAGTTTTTAATTTTCGCTGAACGAGGATTCGGACGAGTGGCGAGTCTGGTCTGTTGGGTTAAGAGTTTTTCCGAAGTTACGCATCAATGTCTAAAGGCTGGGACCGTGGTACCGATGGGACTCAGGATTTGTACTCAAGAACTTAGAAAACATAGGATATGGCCACTTTGCATTGAAAAAATACATGTTTCACATAAGATCACCAATTTATCGGTTTTTTTTTTAGGTTAGGGACGGAATGTGATGTCATAGAAACACAAGGGCTCCGAATACGTACTTAGCGACTCGAAAACATAGGATATGACCACTTTGCATTAAAAAAATACATGTTTTACATGAAATCACCAATAAACTGGATTTTTTTTTAGGTTATGGATAAAGTGTGACGTCATAGAACCACAACAACTCCGAATTCGTAATCAGCAACCTCGAACACATAGGCTATGACCACTTTGCATTGAAAAAATACATGTTTTACATAAAATTACCAATTCGCCGTCTTTTTTTGAGGTTAGGGACAAAGAGTTACGTCATAGAACCACAATGACTCCTGAGTCGTACTCAGCGACCTCGAAAACTTAGGATATGACCACTTTTCATAGGTGCCAATCATGTTTCACCTGAAAACTGCGATTTTCATGTTTTTTGAGGCTAGGGACGAAATCTGACGTGATAAAGCCAAATGGACCCCGGATTCGGATTCAGCGACCTCCAAAAACGTAGGGTAAGCCTATTCTGGTTTCTGGGATAAACAGCTTTTTTTGTGGAGCTGTGTTATTAAAATAACATGTTAATTAATGCAGAACGTCCACTATGGGCGTTCTATATATATGTCCAATGTAAGCAAACCCATCCAAATCCTGAAGCTTTTCTAATTATCCAGAAGTTTTATTTGTCAAAACTTACGTTGGTTAAGCCGATCAGTGCCTATTTGTTCTTAACTGGGCTTAAAGTTGGCTTACCCATAGAACGCCCATAGTGATCACTATCAGAGCAAACTAGTCTGGACTCAAAAAATAACCCCAGTTATATCGATAAAGAGCAGTAGAGAAATAATATGTCGGCTGTGTCTGCTGCTATTTACATCTGTAAATTGATTTTAAATTGCATCTGTTTAGAAATAAATATGAATTGGGATAATTCTGATAAAAACGCCGTGCGAATAATAAAGTACGCATACGGCTTAAAAAATATAGAGCGATTCAAGCAGAATCTAGCACCCATATTTCCTTTTCATAAATGAAAATAATTCTTACATTATAACCTTACATAGTGAATAAATCATTTACGAATATAACTTGTTTATTATATTTTGTTGGAAATGTTAAAGTACATTAATTTGTTGGAAAAAAAATATTTTTTTTCTCTCATCCTTAAAAAGAAATTCTGACCATCAAATTTTGTTCATACACTAAAATTTTTCTTTTAACATTACGGTAAGTTTATAATATATTTTTTTCCGGACTTAACTACAATAGCCGTATATCCAGCCCGATTTGCGGGTATAACCCCACCTATTCCTGACCAATCGGTCACGCATGCTCAATTCCGCTTCATTAATCCCTAGGGAGTAATAAAGCGGAACTGAGCATGCGCCGATTGGTTAGGAATAAGTGAGGTTATCCCAGCAAATCGGGCTAGATATACGCGGCTATTGTAGTTAAGTCGGGAAAAAAGTATCGTATGCTTCTCGGGAGGACGTTCCTGCCATGTAGCATAATATACTATTACATATTATATTTTTCATATACTTAAAATAATGAAACTGTTTTCGAATTAGATGCAAGCTCTAAATTAAAATCGAAATTTCCTAAACCCGCCTGTATTGGTTGACGTATTGGAAAACTTTCCGGAGCGGGGCGAAAATCGATCGATTTTTAACATTGTCCTTTGGTGAGGATTTTGTAACATTAAATAATGAGAGTAATAATTTTGTAATTTTTACATCTAAGCAAAATTTAGAATTATTGACTCTTTCGAAGTATTTGTACATTAATGGTACATTTGATTATTGTGTTAAAAAATAAAAATACTTCCACGTATCCGCAATGTTTCGCTGTTCTCTGCAAAATGTGCACTGACAGGGGTTTCGTTTTAAAATCAACCAATTTTGTTGTAGATTTTGAAGTAGCAATACCTAATGTGATACGATCTACATAACTTAACTTTACAATACGTGGCTGTTATTTTCATTTAACTCAGTCCTGCATGAGAAAAATACAGGAGTAGGGCCTAATCAGAGATTACAAAGACTCGAAATCTGAAATAGGTCAGTGGATACGCACTTGCTTCGGCCTTGTCTTTTTTGGATGAGAAGAAGGTGTTAGACTGTTTTGTTTTGGATCTAATAGCTACGAAACCCACAGATTCACGGGTAACTCAATTCGCAGATTATTTGACAGACACTTACCAATTTGCGCACGTGTTTTCGATGATCGAATTACATCAAAATTGATACATTACTCTCGGAATTAACTGTGTAATCACTCGAAATTCACCGAGAAATCACTGCAATCACTCAGAACTGACTCTGCAATCACTGGACCTTGACTTCGACTTTCATTCCGAGCTAACACCCATTATTTAAACATTCATAAAAATATCATTTTGAATGTAAAATTTCCCGCCCTTTTCAAATTTGGGATAAAAATTAGGGGTTCTCATTTAAAAAAATCACTTCGACCTTTAAATAACCTTGAAAATCGAATTCAAGGTCAAGGTAATTGGTACCAGTAGTTGACCCCCTCTGCCCCCTTCAACCTTAGTCTAAAAAAAATTCCTATATCCAACAAAAATTCTGAGTTATTTCCGATAATTGAGTAAACTTCTCAACCCTGTATATATGTGTATATATATAATGTTTTACGCTATTGAAAAGACAATTGAAAAAGCGCGTTTTACGTTTTTGAGAAAGAAATTGGACCAAAAGTATAGTTTTTATCTAAAACTCTTCGATTATAAACTTTATTGAACATCTTTGATGTTTCTGACCAACCGGCTGCGTTTTTAATTACATTTATGCTAGCGCCCTTCCTGGCAGCTACCGACGTCGACGCATGTCACGTACTGTGCGCTGAGAAGTTTTTATCTACACAAAAACGTGCAGTAGATTTTTAATCTCTCTGTTGATTGATTGGGTCGAGACGGGATTAAAAGGTTTTTTCATGTATATATCTACAGCTGTTGAGTAGACCCTCTTACATCTTTGGATACATCCATGTATCTTCTTAGGACTCGTGCTGCACAGCATCGAGGTTCACTATCAAATCTTTGAATAGAAACAGGTGGTTGTGCTGCTCCTGGTCTCGATGTCTTCACTAGATCTAGGATTTCTATTTCAAAACCCCTGTTATCTTCCTTAATATTCTCTAATTTGTTTAAAGAAATAGCTTGTAACCGATGAGCGGTTAATAATGCAAGTAATGTCACTGTCTTCTGGGTTAGCTAATTGAAGGTAGGGGTTTCTAGAGGATGCAGTTTTATTATTTCATCTAGTACAATTTGCGCATTCTGGAAATATTCATATCAGAAGAAATGTTGTTTCCAACAATCAACGCTATGGTGTATCTTTCAGAGTTAAGTGTGCCATATGATACCCCTGAATTGGACAACTTCATTAAGAATTCAAGAGCGGTTCCTGCTTCTGCTTGAAAAAGACTTTTTGCATGTTCCTTGCAATACTGCCACCATTTTTTAATTGCTGAATCATACTGCTTTACTTTTAAGGGGGATAAGGATCCTAACAGCACATCTATGGCGGAATCTGGTGCTCCTCTTATTCGGAAGGCTTCCATGAGAGTTTGCCTGCAACCAGAATAAGCTTTCCCGCGAACGGCTGTTGTTGCAATCTAAAAGAAGAGGTTAAAAGACTAGACGTCGAATGAAATGTTACTGGTTCATCTATTAGAAGACTCGTGAATAGAGGATACCGCGGTTTGGATGTCTGTTTTGGAACTACCATCATTCCTGTAGCCTTACCATGGATAATTTTCCGTAAACTTCTCAGAATGAGCGGAAAAGGCGGGAAGGCGTAAAACAACCAAGCAGACCAAGAAAAAGTGAAAGCATCAATAAAGGATGGTTCTGTATCTCGATGCCAGGAACAGAAAACTGCACATTTTGTGTTAATTCTTGAAGTGCATGGATCTATTTCAGGTTTTCCGAAGTTTTGTACGATAATTTCAAAAGCTGAACAAGCTAACTACCATTCCGTCGTATCATTCTGTTCTCGGGATTTCCTATCCACTTCGGTATTCTCTCTTGATAGGATGTAAGATGCGTAGAGCCACCAATTCCGATTTTCGAACCATTCCCATATTTTTCGCGCAACTTCATTCAGACTGGACACATGAGTTCCGTCCGTGAGATGGTGATATGTCTGCATCGTTATACCATTTGCCATGTTTTCAGCACATACTTCCTCAATCTGGGTATTGGTGGGTGTCACTATTCTTTCAAATATTTCATCCATGATTAACGCTTCCCAGAATTGCTCATAATCGCCCAAGCCGACTGCGTGTCCAACAGGACCAGGAATATATTTTTCAACCGGTTCAATTTATCGTTCTGCAAAAATTCAGCAAAATCAATGTAGGGTCCCCTCCACTTTCCTTCTTCGCGGGGACCCTTTGATACACAGCAAAGGGCTCTCTCGTGTAGTTGTGATCATCGCTAGTAATTCTACGGTCTATCGGTGTGCTACAATGCCCGCTCCCATCAACACCGTATACCGACACGGCCAAGCTATTCTCCTTAAAGTTTCCTGACTATACTTCTTGCTGACGAAACTAGCGAACGCATTGTCCCTTTAATCTAAGTCTGTGACTTCTAATGAAAAGACAGGAAGAAAACCTAAATGAGTGTCGTCCTTGGGTTCAGCACGCACATCTAAAAGTCGCGACGCAAAGCTGGCATTCTCGAGTTCGGCGTCGTTGTCGTCCTCTTCCGACACGCCATCTCCAGAGCTGGACTCTGATGGTTCAAAATCAGACTCCAAACTGTCTTCTGACATTTGGTCTTCTTCATCAGAAGATGCCACATTGATGGGTACCAGGTCCTCATCGCCCTCTATCAGTTGCTGTCGGACGCTCCGACTCCGTAAATTGTATGCCTTCTAAGAAATTGAAAAATTTCGGAATTTTGCCACTGGAAAATTTTCTATCGCGATTACTGTAATACTTACGGTTTAAAATCTTCAACTGAGCACAAAAACGTTTAAAAAAATATAACTTTTAAATTCAGTCTTTTTGACGATATTGACTGCGGGGTCCACGACTCCGGATTCTGCTTGCCCTTCGAAGTGTTATTGGGCTTGGCAACATTCTTGAATTTGGGGGCCGGCTAAAACCCTGTCGCCGTCGAGTAACTGGCCCCTTCCAGTTTAAAGGACTCGAGGCGTTTTTCGTATTTTTCTTTCCAATTGATTGATATTTTAATGTCAAGCTGGTTTTATGTATCAGCTTTGCCTCCTTGATCGTCTCACTCAAGGCGCTTCCTCAGGCTTCATTTTTAGCCCATGTATTACAAATGACATGTTTCCTCCTGCAAGCATGAATTGTTCGATGTCATATTTTTACCACCTAATCTCAATGGCATAATACACAAAAAGAAAACCTCCGTTTTTTAAAAAATGGTTCTGTTTTTGTTATTTTTTAATTAATTGAACATGTGTTTCATTTATGCACCTGGAAACGAGCAATCCGCCTCCGGGAAAGTAACCACGATAAACCGAAAACAGGCGATCCCAATTTGAAGAGCACAGCAGGATGTTGGAGCGTGAAATTTTTCGACGATACTTGACCCCCGAGTGGTCCGTCGTAACTCATCCGACCTTCCTGTTGTTAGAGCATTACCCGATTCGAATTATTAAAATATTAAGAAATTGAATTTTATTATGGTGCATCAGATTCCTTACATAATGACGAGGCGATTAAAAAAATATAGAAAAAAATCCGTTAACCCGTTCAATTTCTGTTGGGAGGTTTGGTAAATTTGCATTTTATTTAAGATTACCTTGAATATTGAGAACATTGACCCATTTTCCTAATCCTTTTTTTTCAAATTATATCATTTTCAAATTTTATCAGCTAATAAAAATTTCATCGATCCATGTTTTGCGCAACTTTAGAGATTGTAACAGTATTCATTGTCGTCTTGTGATTTAATTTGTTATTTATCGACAGACTAAAGCGGATTCGAGATCAGATAATTGCACACCGGAGTAATTAATTAATTACTCAATTGATGATTAATTAATTACTCAATTGATGATTAATCAATTCATTATTGATTCCGCATAGATGGAGGTTTGTAATTACCTAAATTTTCGAATATACTTTTTTGACATATTTTGATATAATTAGAAGATGTTATTATTTGTTGGTACTCTCTAAATTTTCTCGAGTGAAATTTCACTCAAATCGAGTGAAATTACACTCGAAGAAAAAGTGAAAACCCCGCTTCTCTTATTCGAGCGAAACTCCACTTTTCGTTCGAGTGGATTTCCCACTCAACCCCTTCGAGCGAATTATCACTCGAACAACAGCGAAATATCACTCGAAGCGAGTGAAATAATTCAATCGATTTTCGAGTGAATTTTTTCACTCGAGCCGTT
>CAKNWT010080154.1:0-12384 GCA_932066315.1 Andricus coriarius | reverse complement strand
GTTGTATATTTTAACAGTTCAAATTCACAGTAGTTATCGTGATCAAGTCTTGGACTAAGTCCCTTCGACTGAAGCTTTCAGTCGTCGCAGAGCAACTTTCGGAATAAAGTCCGCGGTGTTAATGTTCGCGAAAGGATTCATTATCGAATTTCTTACGAGTTATTCAAGTTATCATCCGGTAAAACTCCGTCGGTGTTTTACATTACAATCGGAGATCCAACCGACAAAGCAACTCACTCGCGCCCTTTCTTGCTAGAAAGGTAAACGTAAGTTAATTTATTTAACTGTATTCTATTCATCTGTGTTTCCTCTTAATAAACCTGTTAAACATTAATTACCTTTATTTATTTTAAAACACTACACACTTATTTGAGTTCTGAATTCTGACACAGTCCGCGCAGGGCTGACAAGTGACACACAACCCCACATTAAATAATTGGTCAGGTCTTACCAGCCTGACATAATCAGCACACTGGTCTCTCACTTTTCCTATTTTCCATACTACCCTCGCCTTTTGCTCGGGACGTGACATATGCGGGAAGGGGTGTGCAAGGGTGGAATACTGGCTGGGGAATTGCGAAATAGTGGAAATGAGTGATATAATCATGCAGATGTTACTGCATGAAAGAGGGGATGAAAGGGCGTTTGCATGGGTGAAAGAGGTGGTGGGCAAGATGGAGTATGACCGAAAGAAGGAGGAGCGAGAAGAAAAGGTTGTAAGTAGGAGAGGAAGTAGAATTAAGTAATCTGCAAATATTGCAAATATTAGATAAGTATTAGGTAATTAGCCGCAGAGACAGAGTTTGGCAATGCGAGGCAAAGCGAGAAAGTGGGGACATGCGTCCGAGGCAAGGCGAAACGATGAAGGCAAGGCGATGAGAGCGAGCGGTCTTAGAGATAATGTGTGGATGTTTGCGAGAGAAGGCAGATGGGGAGGAGAGAATAAGAGGGTCAAGGGTCAATGGGAATTATTGGTGGATTATGCCAAGGGAAATATCGCAGTATTTGTGTGAGAAAGGAGAGAACGGAAGTCAGGAGCTTATAGCAAGGATGATGTGTGGATGCATGTATGCTTTAGTAGGTTCTGGCTTCATAGGGAGAAAGGAATGTGTGAATTTTACGGGTAGTGGTGTGCAAGTGTGGAACACTGGCTCGAGGATTGCGAGATAGTGGAAAGGAGTGAGATAAGCATGGAGGTATTACTATATGAAAAAGGGGATAAAAGGGCGGTTGCATGGGTGAAGAGCGTGTTGGGTGAGATGGAGAAGAAGAGAAGGAAGGAGGAAGAGGAATGGAGAGGAAAAGATTGTAAAGCGAAGAAGAAGTAAATGTAAGCGTAATTATAAATTTTTTCAATAATTAGTAGATAATTATTAGATAGTAACCGCAGAGGCAGAGGTTGGCAATGCGGCGCAAGGCAAAGGGTGCGGACATGCGTAAGCGGCAAAGCGAAGAAGGAAAAGCGGTAAGATCAAGCGGTCGTAGAATTAAGGTGACTTCAAGGTGTGGATGGATGTTAGTTTGTAAGGAATAATTTAACAAAAAGGTTAAACAACCACCGCAGGGTCTCACTGGGAACAACTGCCATCTATAAAAATGACACCAGCTCCAAGTAGCATCTCGGTAAATCACACTTATGGCCACATCTCATGACTGTGAGATGGGTGGCCGCGTGGCAGAACGAAATCACAACGGAAGGCCGGCGAAACCTTCATGTGTCATGAGGACACAAAGCGACATAAGGATAAAAGCTCCTACATCCAGCTCGCATGTTCCGTATCATGTTTTTGGCACGCGGGTAGGGTTTTGAGGTTACGAACCAGTGATAGTTTGGCACCTTCGACACAAG
The DNA here is from genome assembly GCA_932066315.1 of Andricus coriarius. NCBI lineage: Eukaryota > Metazoa > Arthropoda > Insecta > Hymenoptera > Cynipidae > Andricus > Andricus coriarius. The sequence goes on along the minus strand of CAKNWT010080154.1, from coordinate 10,535 downwards.
GCAGTAATTTATTCAATTGAAATTTTTTTTAAATAGGAAGCCTGGTTTAACAATTAGTTTTTTACTACATTTCGGGTCTCGACATAATTCAAAGGTTCGTAATTCTAAAATCAACCAAGGCTCTAATAATAATTGTCTCTACTTATTTATAACAAAATAAAGCTTAAATCCTAACCAAATTCTCGAAAACTAAACTAACTTAGGAAATATAGGCTCCCCTGCCCGGAACTTCAAGCTAGACAATTTGAACAAAAGAACCTAAAAATGCTAAATTCTAACCTAGGATTGAGCTGAATGAACTTTAAAAAAAGCTCAATTTAAATGCTTCAACAAAGTTCAAAATAATTATTCATAAATATCCAGTGATGGGTTAAACAAAGATTATTTAACAAAAATCAAAACAGAATACAATTCACAGTCGTCATTTTAGAAATCTAGTCATGAGAGAAACCTAACCTCAAAACTGACTATAGACTAACATCACTAAATTGGTTGTCACGTCCAACGACTGTTATATAATAATTATCACTATTATTTTTTTTTAAACTTGTTCTCGAGTGAAGAAGAACCCGGTTTTCCATCATAGCCACGGTCTAAGTCAAGTGACTGATGACATGATGATGTAATTAGTTAATTCGATACGATGTATGAACTCATTTGCGATGATGTTGTAGGTACAAAATTAGGAGCATAGTGTAGTTTGCAGTTCGTCTTTTACCATTTTTATGCTTACACAGCGGCCGTGAATGTTGGAGGTGACAACAGTCGCCTCTGGATGCTTTCTTAGAGCGAAAATGTATCGCTCCATAGGTTTTTAGTCGCTTGCTTCCTGATGGTCTACAAAGTTTCTTACAATGCGACAGGTGTTCTATAAACCCGCTTTCTGAGCTGCTACCAGTACCCTACTGACTCCTAAATGTTCAAGCTGTTTAGTGCATCTTGCATGCACATTGCCAGTAACTGAAATCAAAATAGGTCAAATTAGACGCATGTTTCATATTCCTCCATATTGTCTTTACTTCATGCCTTAGCTCGCTATACTTGTGGATCTTGGTTGTATAGGTTGCCTGCAAATTCCGGTTAATTGAACAAGCAATTTCGACGATGTAGACTCTTCCACCTTTTTTTCTCGCATGACGATGTCCTGCTGATTGGCTGTGATGCAATGATCCGTCACTTGATGACCATCCTCGTTATCATGTAGTCGGAACCCATGAGACATGCTACTTAGTGTTCTGCTCAGTGGGTTCAACACTAAACAGGACCATAATGCTCTGAAGGAGTCTCCTTGGAATATACCCGTCGTAATGCGTATTGATCTAGTTATCCTTGATTGCCCATGATCAAAATACTTGATTCTTGTACCCCAAAGCATCATCGCACGGCTTAGGAAGTCAATGATGCGTGGGAAAATTTGGTATATTTTTAAGACTTCAAGCAAATATCCATGTGGTACGGAAGGAAACGCTTGTTTGTAGTCAACGTATGCCATGTTGAACTTTCTTCGATGTTTACGAGCTTGCGTCATGGCAATAGCGTCTATGGTGACTAGATCTTTACTGCCTCACGAGTTTTTACAACATTTTTTTTCTTCTGTAAGGATGTCATTCTCGTCGAAGTGAGAATATACCTTATCTGCTATGATAGCTGTAAGACATTTATATATTGTTGGAAGACAGACTATCGGTCGAAAATCAGGCGGATTTTGAGCATCTGGTTTTTAGGCAACATATACGTAGTACCCTGGAGCATAAAGCCTGAAATCAGATCTGCTTGTTCGATGATCTTCTGAAAACACCATGCCAACGCAGGATGCACACTAGTCAGGTACCTGTACCAGAAGTTGTGCACCATGTCCGGACCTGGAGCTTTCCAGTTGCTTGTTCTTTTCAAAACTGTTGAAACATCGAAAGCTGTGATGTTAGTCAGCCCCATTTTAGGGTTATTGCTAGCTCTTGACTTCTCTATTTGGAACCACGCAGAGTTTAAATTGCTTCTGTTCGTTTTCCCCCAAAACACCCGACCAATAGTTATGTCTTCCAATTGAGGCACGTTGGTGTCTTGCTGGTTGTTTTGTTTTACACTCAGTTAACGGTAGAACCTTCTTTCATTTGCCTGAAAGATTCGATTTTGTTGCCTCCTTGCACTAGTTTTCTTGTACCGACACAGTATAGCAGTAAGAACATCAAGTCTTTGCCGTTGGGCGTCTATAATCTCAACCAATATTGCTGGTGTTAATGCCTCGACGTAACGAGGGTGGATGATTTTATTAACATGATGTATCAGCTTTCTGGTTCTGTTTCCTTTTTTACAATAAGAAAGTCGACCCAATTTGCACCTTACTTTGCTGACTTCCATATTCAACCTGATTTTGCATGGTGGATTTCGCTCCCTTCCTGGAGCAAAGACTGCATTTGTAGGCCTAGTTCTGCGGCCCAACGTTCTAACGGTTGCCACAGCTGCACAGTATACAAGAGTTTGCACCTCTAACGCAGTTTGTGTTGCGTTCAAATGCATAGGTAAGACCTTGCTGTTCAGGTGTTCCATTAGTATATGGAAATCATTTGTGATGTTCATCTTGGCCAGATAATGCCTTTGTGTTGGTTATACATGTGTGAACTCTAGTAAAGTATGACCGGAATTCCTTTCAAGTTGCTGTGTTTTTTTCTGGGATTTCGCTGTTCAGATCATCGCTACTAATGTCCGGATGTAGTTCTAGTGAATTCGGTACTTGATGTTCATGATCCCTAGCACCTATGCCTTTAGCTTCAATCAGGTCTTCGCTGTCCAAATCTTCCAAGGGAAGTTCATCAATAGAAAGCTGCTGTTACACTTCCATTTCGATGGCAGTTACTTTAACAGCTGGAAGAAATCTGTTTACAGATATTAAGCGTTTTTGATCTGCTAGATTCTGCTCTCTTATTCTTGTGGCTAATTCTGGGTACTTAAATAAGAAGAGTCTATGATGTTCTCTTCTTACACTTTACCCACTTTTCTTTGCCAAAAAATAAAAGCGCATTACATCTCTGTTCATATGGTATGTCCATTTTAATCGCCTTCTTGGTTGTTGAACCTGTGCTTCGGGCTCTGGTTGTATTAGAGCATCTACCTCTGGAGCATGTGGTGGTGCTGGATCATCACCAGGTTGAGGAAGCACATCAATTGCCGCTGCTTGTTCGTGTTGCGCGGCTTTCTCTAACTGATGTTCATTGCCGTCGTTTTTCCACTTCAAATCAACCGTGCCCGACTTTAATCCGGGTGATTTAAGGCCCATACGACATCGACAGATCCTCCAAATTCCTGTAGAAGATGCGGTGCATCTTCTTCTCGAGGAGCTGTTCGCGGAAGTTTTTCTCATGTGCTTTCTTAATCCGGGCCTTCAGAAGTGAGTATTCGAGATGGATAAGATTTGATGTACTTTGCTCATCCCTGATATTGAAGTCAACGCCGAGTTTTTCAGCAGCCTCGTCCGCTGCTTTGTAGAGAAACGCTCCTTTGCCCACTTCTTCGTGTTTCCTGACCATTTTAAGAAGAGGGTCTTGTCAATTTGGGACTATATGTGCTGTACCCAAAATATTCCTGTTGTGAGGACATTCAAGGTTTAGTATTCCGTGACCACCTTGACGGCGTGAGATGTAAAGTCGCAGAACAGAAGATTTAAGGTGCATGCTTTTGTTCATGTGCATAACCTTTCGGGACCAGATATCGAGGGATCTGAGCTCGTCCTTCGTCCATGGAACCATTCCAAGTGAATAGCGTACTACCGGGACGGCACGCCCAGATATTTATAGGACTATCCAGCGCCAAGGTGACGTATAGCGCTTCTGTTGACGAGCTCAGGGTCTTCCGGGATTCCATTTATTTTTTCTTTCTTCAAATAAACCTTGGCGCATTTTTCTAACCCGAAATCCATTCCAATTCCTTAAGTGTACTCTTTAAAAATGTCTAGATCTAGATGTAGTTTCTCTTGATTTTTAGCATATATCTTAAGATCATCCATGTAGAATACATGAGAGACTTTATGCTTTCGATTTCCAGGTTTGCCGCAGAGGTACCCTTCGGAATGGCGAAGTGCGAGAGATAGTGGCAATAATGTGAGGCAAAAGAGGAGAGGGCTCATGTTGTCGCCCTGAAACACACCTCTCTGAAAGGTGACAATGTGAGTGATCACACGATCTTTTCTAGATGAGATAGTAAATCTGCTTTTCCAAAGCGGCATTAATCTCTCTATACACCTCATGATGTGTGGATGAACCTTTAAGCTTTCCAACAGACAGATGATGAGTCTATGGGAGGTGGAATCAAAAGCTTTCCGGTAATCAATCAAGGCCATCGATAGGTAACGCTAATAGAATGCTGCGTCTTTACAGACACATCTATCGATGAGCAGGTTCTCCCGACATCCTGCTACGCCTTTCTTTGAGCCACGTTGTTCGCACATCTCTCGCCACACAGGTCCAATGATCCAAACACGCTATCATTTCGGACAGCTGTGAAGATCTTATACAGTGTGTTCAGACAAGTTATTGGCCTGTAATTTTTAGGGTCAGCTAAGTTGCCCGTCTTCGGCAGGAGTTATGAGGGCACTTCACAGCTCCTTGAAGCTATTTACATTCTTCGAGGGTTCTTTCAGTGGATGCTGGACTTCGTAGACTTCTCTCCAAAATGCCTTAACCTCCTCTGGTGTGGGCGGGTGGTCGACAGTAACTGGAAGATCTTGGAAGAGTCGAGATGGGTCAGACAAAAACTGTTGATTTACTCTGACCTACCTCTCTCTCCGCTCTAGACTTCTGCTAGTGTTAGACGGTACTCGTGTTCTGTCAACAATATGCTGCCTGCTGGTCAGTAGCTTTGACTTTTTAAGTACAGATCCGCAGATCGCGCGCGAACTGATGAACCTTGACAGTGAAAGTCCTGCCAGATGTAATATAGTGAATCACACACTGAATTGCGGGACGCGTACTTTCTGGCCCAGCCTGTCTTTGTGCTGAGTTGATGCATTCGGCTTTTGGTCTTATGATCAACCGTTGGTTTTCTTTTACGGTTTGCATCTGCCAAAGCTCTCGCTACATTATACACACTACACTTAATATTCCAGAGGTCAAGTTCTTCGAAAAATCTCCACGAAGCTCGTCATCCAGTTCAGCTAGATCATTGGGCTTAAGAGAATCCTGATTGTTGATGTTTCGCGGGATCCTGTAGCATCTCTCTTCCTCTATTGGATGTCTGCTCGCGGTTGGTCTCAGTTTGCGGAGTTCCTCGGCACGATTTCGCAGACGTTGATGCGAAATATGCTAGAGCCCTGGGTGTTTCTCGCACCACAGAGTATGCACTCGTGCCATGTAACCGTTTCTTTCAAGGGTCATACTGGTATCATGGCACTCCAGCAGGTCGTCCCTGAATCCATCCGTCCACTTAAAAGTAACGAGATTCTGGAGGTATACAAGATCCCGAAAACACTATAGTTGAAAGAAGAAACTGACAATATCATACGATTCAAGAAATTTTGCGATAACCTCATAAAATCTGAGGAGGAATGTCCACTCATCACTGCCGAAGAGGTGAAAAAACACTAAGGGGCACGAAGAACTTTTCCGGTGCTGGACCAGATTGTATCAAGAACTTCTGGTGGAAGAAGTTTACTTCCACACACCAACAATTGGCCCGCATATTCACCTCATATTTAAAGTCGGAGACGCCCATTCCGCATTGGATGATATCAGGATGCACTATGCTCCTACCGAAAAAAGGCACATTGTCCAACCCAGAGAATCACAGGCCAATAACTTGTTTGAACACATTGTATAAGATCTTTACAGCTGTCCTAAACAACAGGATTGTTCGGCGAATTGAGTGTCGGTAGCGTGATAGGTACGAACAAAGTGGATCGAAAAAATGTGTAGCACGCTGTCGAGAGAACCTGCGAACTGACAAGTGCGTCTGTGAAGATGCTCCAGCCCATCGACGCGTCCTATCAATGGCCTGGATTGACTACCGAAAAGATTTAGGTTCAACCTCTCATGAACTTATCATCTGTCTGTTGGAAAGCTTGAAGGTGCATCCACACATAGTGAGGTGCATAGAGAGATTGATGCCTCTTTGGAAAACTAGATTTACTATTTCATCTGGAAATTATCGTGTAACAACAAACATCACACTTCTGCCTCTACCTCTCGCACTACGAAATTCGACTTTGGATTAGATAAATGTGCTAAAATTCATCTGAAGAACGGAAAGATTTTTGGCGTTCCCGAGGACCCTGAGCTTGCAGATATAAAAATTCTTAGATATTTTAACACTGCAGAGACCTATGCATACCTGGGCGTGCCTCAAAGCCGCATTCAGGGCGTAACATCGGTAAAGGAGTCTCTCCGAAGCAGATGCAAGCATCTTCTTCGACAGATTTGGTCTTCCAATCTGTCAGCGTTCAACAAGGTATCTGCGACTAACATGCTCGCCATCCTGGTTCTACTCTACTCGTTTGGGGTGTTTTAATGGTCGAAGAACCAACTTCAGGCCCTCGATGTCACCGCACGTAAGATCATGCATATGCATAAAAGCTTGCATATCAATTCGTCAGCTCCGCGATTATTTATTTCACGCTGTCAAGGCGGACGCGCACTTCTGAATCGCCAGTGTCTTCATGAACTAATTGTTCTAAGTACAGCTTATATCGTAGCCAATAGCAGAGATCCTCTCCTAAAATTGGTCAGGATCCACGAGATGATTGATGAAGGAGCGTTCCTTTACAAAGCCGCAGAGCAAGCGGCCGAGACCCTTCGCCTGAATTTGAACATCCGAAGCGAGGAAAGTGTATTACTCCATCTAGATGGTTCACTTCTGAAAGCCGAAGTGGAGAAAGCAGAAGTTCAAAAATTCCTACAAGAGCTACTCGACAAGAAAATGCACGAAAATTTTCACAGGAATGTAGAAAAACTGTCCTTGTCCAAGGAGCACACTTTGGCTTTCCTCAGATCATCATGGCTTAATTCATGTACATAGGGTTTCATTTTTGCATGCCAGGTCGGTTTCATTTCCCCCTTAGCATATCGTGACCGTATTTTATGTCAAGAAGTTCCCAGCGATAGGTACAGAGCAGCAGGGCATCAAGCAGCTTTAACCTCTGTTATTATGCATTTGTTACACGATCAATAAGCTATACTGTCATCGAATATTTACATTTATTAAGAAGTGATATAGTAATTTGTCGCCCGACAACGTACTGACAATTTTTAAGAGATAATTAAGCTTTTCTTTCACGCGACGTTTTGGCTGATTTTTGTTTTGTTTTAAAAGACTTATCATACATTGACAATAATTATCGGACAAACGTATCTCCTAATTAGGTAACATTAAATATGTATTCCTCTCATATTCTTATAATAATAAAACAAACAGGTCCGAATTGAATGCGTTGCAGAGAACCCGGGATTTTCACATCAAAGTTCGCTCGTGCCACGATTTTGGCCAATCAGGGCATTGTACCGGTACCAGGCTCTGAGTGGCTTCGCTCACGCCAGACTGGTAGCCAACCAACATGTACCCCCACTCTAGCGGAACCCGCTATCACGGATGCCGCGCGACTTGGCTCGCGCGTGTCACAGGAGCGACCAGCCGCAAATTATCCCTCACCACGTCCTACCCGAGTGGCGCGCGCTGCCCAGCGGGTCGCGCATAAATATCCGAGCTCCCGCACCACAGGATCATTCGCCAATCGGCAGCCATAGACGACGCTTCGACGCTCAACGGAAAATTCAGCAAGCAACCAACATTCACCGACTGGAGAATAGTCGCCAACATATCTACGTGGGATACCGACCGACCTGGGACGTACAATGTCCATGGTGTAGAGCAGTACCGCTGTCTCACTCAACAAGAAATCGCACTGCAGCAGCCTTCGACCAGCAGGCCTACTGAGCCGAGCCAAGGTGGCTCGAGCCTCTAAACGGTTAGGTGGCCGATTCAGATGTGCAGAAATCCGGATCACCTCCCAGCATTACGAATTAGGATTACGAACCCGTTAACGTTCTGTGACGCATTCTCAAGGTTCGGCCTGATTTCTTTTGATTCAATAAATAAAGGTTTCATTATTTTTAAACTTGACCCTATTCCTCTCCCCTAGGTATTATCAGAGATGAGGTGGGAGATTGCGCATGCCGTGTATTTGATTTCGACTGACTTACCGCAGCGCGCCCTTTCTGCCTTAACCTTCCCGGAACTAAAATTAAAGGTCCAAAAGCGCGCCCTGTCTGCCTTATTGTTTTTTTTTCGGGAACTAAAATGAAGGGCGGCTTACCTGCTACTCACTTGGTTAAACAGGGTACAATTTGATAAAGTCGGTAGAGAAGATCGGAATTGGTAACTCTGATATGATAAGAACCAGAGGTAAAAACAACGGGTTGAAAAATTTTTAAGTTAAATTTATTTATTTTAATTAGAAAAAAAAAAGAAAAGCTGTCTAGTGTGAAATCTTTTTTTTCTTAGTAGCATATATACCTCTTCCCTCATATGGTACAATTTGGAATTAAATGAATGATATTTCTAAATAATGCAATATGAGTACAACTTGAATTCTTATTGTCTCGTGTATATATTTTTAAACTTTTGTGATTAATTTTCTCTATAAATAAATTATAATATAATTATAAAAATTAATTTAAATCAATTTTCATCTCAATTTTTTCGGGAATCGTAAAATAGAATTACGGCAAGATTTATATGCTTAATATTCATTTTTCCTTATAAGGCCTATTAACCAACTGTCTGTTATTACAAAATTGTCTATAAAAGAAGTCGTAGCACTATACATAATTAATCTAAAAGAAAATTCCGTAATACTAGACAGTGCCTGTTAAGTCGATCTTTTAAAAGTGTCACGTTCACCTAAAAGTAACGTTTAATTAATTAGGTTTTGACTTTATTTTTGCCTATAAATTAAAGAAATATTTCTTTAAATCAAAGAAATAGTATCAAACAACAAAGCGAATTTTCACTTTGAATTAAAAAAAAAAAGTTCAAGAAACGATATCTTACATTAAAATAGAAATTCTTCTGGATGATGGAATTCTCATGCAGAATGCCAAATTATGTCCGATTCTCTTAAATTGTTATGTAAAAAATTAACAAAATAATTAAAACACTCAATGAGTAAAAATATACATTATATTATCTTACTGAATTACAAAACAAATCATATGAAAACTGCCAAGAATTATATTTTTCCTAGTATTTATTCAACCGAGACGTAAACACAACAGTATTTCAATTCATATTTGACAAACCATTATTTTTACAATAAATGAAAAATAGATTTCTTTCTAAATTATCTTTGCTTCATTTAAATTTAAATAATGGTTTTTGAGACCAAAAACTTATAACAATGGAAATGAGTATTATCAGTTTGTTTTTATAGTAAATAAATATAATTTTCCTAAGATTATTGATAAAATTCAAAAAAATTTTCGAAGATTTCAGGTATTTCTAAAAAAGAATCTAGACAATTTCAAAGAAATTGTCACTATTTTACAGAATTATACAAAATATTAGAAAAATTCGATTCAGTTAAAATTTTTGTCCATAAATTGATCGTTAAGTTGTAATTTAAAAATACCTACCCAGTTATTTAGTTCACTAATTTTCTATGGTTTAAACAATGCAATTCTTTAAATATTTGATTTTGCGGGTATGTCGTGAAATAAATGTGTTTTTGAAAGATATTATGCATTTTTAAATCAATGATGATAATAAAATAATTTTGCAATTTTTTCAATAATGCCTATTTCTTTAAGTTCATAAGATACCTGGAAAGTGCCGAACAAATTTTATTTCCACAAATTTTCGAAATATTTTAATATTTGTAAGTAATAATTTGTTTACTGAAAATAGGGTGTGCGCGGTCAAAAAGCTGTAAGTGCCAAACCATAAATTCACTTGTAACACATTGGTAGCATTTTTAGTGAAGTTTTCTTTGATGCTAACATCAATAAAAAAGTACTAAAATTTACATTAAAAAACACTTTCCAAAGCGCCTTTTTAACTCTATAATACACGTTGGAAATTTAAAATAGCGCTTACTTTTTTTTTTGCAGCATCTATGCTAAGCAGGTTTTACGTGAAGAATGAGTTTTCAAAATAAATTAAGAGCCATTAAACACAATTTATTTACCTTATGTATAAAGTTTTATATAATTATATAATGATTTAATTAACTTCTTGCTTATATGTACTACAGTAAAAAAAATTTATTTCACTTCTGCTGTGTGATTTTGCTAATATAATATTTAAATAACCATGAATAAAACAAAATTGTTATTGATAGTAAAATAAACTTTTTTACATTGTTTTATACCAAGAGGCCACTATCCGGTCCAACTTAGTTTGCTTAAATATTTGATTTTTGAAAATTCGACAACAAAAAATATTTTTCTACATACTTGAACATAATCGTTTAGATCATAGGAGAATAAATCGAGTTCTACAACTGATAGGATGCTTTCCTTATAATAAGCAGAAACTTTTAGAATATGATAAAAGAG
>CAKNWT010080147.1:0-12729 GCA_932066315.1 Andricus coriarius | reverse complement strand
ATGGGTATAAATAATGTTAATAAATATTAAAAATTGTTTATAACAATTTTTTAAAATAAATAATTACCCAAAATTCATTTTGAAAAATTTCCATAAATTTCCGGAAATTTATGAAAATTTTCGGTAATTTAAGGTAATTTGATCAGTTATATATGGTAACTTTCCATAAATAACCGCAAAATTTTATTATCTGCAACCAAAATTTCCTCAAATTTTTTACAGTGAATGGGCTGATAATAGTAAAATGCGAGCTCATAGACATAATTTTCATTGTTCATGCTGAAATCATGCATGTGTTATAAAAAACATTCTCAATGGCCATCTAAACATTTTACTAGCAGTTGTGTACTAGTAGTTTATGCTAGATAAATTTTTTTGCATAACGACAGATTCTACTGATGATATACTGATTACTTGAGATAACGTTTATATTATTAAAATAATGGATTTTATAACTTTCAGTACGGACTGAGTGAAAGATACCCGACACCAGATTTTAAGAACGTATAGCTTAGGTAGCAGACGTCGACTGAAGCTGGCAACTTACTCTCGCACTTTTCCTACCTCAAAGTTTTTTCCCCCTCTGGTCCGAACCCCCTCCCATCGCTTATTCCGAATTGACGCCACTTTCAAAATCCGCCCGGGTTACGCTAACCCAGTCCGTACCCTGAGGGTTAAAGCTGTAACCTTCTAAGTATGGCCTAAATTTTCGTTTGGCCCATACTACCGCTAGCCATTCTTTTTCGGAGGCCGAGTACCGAAATTCTGCGCCGTTTAGGCTTGTACTAGCGTAAGCGCCTACGTAATTTATACCGTCAATTGTCTGTGTAAGTACGGCTCCTAATCCCGTATTACTCGCGTCGGTTTCGAGTTGGAAGGGTTGAGTAAAATCTGGGCACGTTAATATAGGTGCTGACGTTAGTATATCTTTAATTTTTTGGAAAGCCTCATCTTGTTCTAATCCCCAATCCTATGGTTTATCTTTTTAAAGAAATCTGTTTATCGGTTATATTATTTCAGCAAACTGTGGAATAAATTTTCTGTACCAACCTGCCATCCCTATAATTCGCTGTAATTGTTTAATGTTTTTAGGTTTAGGGAATTCTAGGATTGGTTGTATTTTTTCATCGTCTATTTGGAGTCCTTTGTCGTTAACTTTAAATCCTAAATATTTGATTTCCGAGCAGCCAAACTCGCATTTGTCCGGGCTGATAGTTAAATTTGCCTCATTTATTTGATGTAATACAATATTCAAATATTCTAAATGGTCTTCAAAATTTTAAGTTACAATCACTATGTTGTCTAAGTAACAAAAAACGTTTGGCTTTAGGTCTGGAGTAATAACTTGGCCATAAGTCTCTGGAAAATGGCTGGAGCATTGGTTAAACCAAATGGCATCCTTTTAAATTGATACATGCCTTTTCCAGGGACTGTGAATGCTGTTATTGGTTTTGAGTTTTCGTCTAATGTTATTTGTGAATAGGCTAATTTTAAGTCAATTTTAGAAATTAATTTTGCTGATCTTAAAGTGTCTAATATTTCTGTCATGAGTGGGATTGGGTAGTGATCTTTTTTAGTAACATTATTGACCTTTCTAAAGTCTAGGCAAAATCTATCATCTTTCCCTGGCTTTTTTATCATAGCTATAGGGTTAGACCTATCAGAACATGAGGGTTCTATTATATCCTGTTCTAATAATTTATCAACTGTTTGATAAATTACTTCTTTTATTTTTGGGCTCACGTGGTAATATCGCTGTTTAATGGGATCGTGGCCTTGGACGTCGATTTTATGTTTCGTTAAATGAGTCGCCCTATGTTCTTTTCCCTGGTGTATTTTAATTTTATTTCCGAGAAGCTTTTCTAATTGAGATTGTTGGCTTTCGTTAAGCTGAACAATGCCTTCGCTAATTTCTGGCGAACAATTGCTTTGTTCGTCAATTTTTCCTAAAATGTCCGTAATATTATTTAATCTTATTGCTTTATTTTTAAAATTAACCCATTGATTTCTGTTATCAATTTCTGATATCTCATTGGCTTTTTGAGATTCCTTTCCTATTTTATTTTGATCAGTAACCTTTTTACTATTCCAAAAGTTTCTGTCGCTATCCTTATATGTTTCCACGTATTTTTTATTGTAACAAATTTTTTCTAACGTTTTTACTTTATTTTTCTTCCTAATTCTAGGTTTACCTAGATTAGATGAGTCTTCTATGCTTGAGTCATCGCTAGGATCTTGGGTGGGGATGCTCTCTAGGGGTTGGAATGTGTTGCTCGTCGGGATGCTTATTAAGCTTGGGATATTTTTCGTAGGATTTGTCACAGGAATTTGGGCGTTTTTTATTTTTTGGGATTGGTTAGGATTGATAGCTACTGGGAGAATTTCGCTATCTTTTAACTTTGGGCTACTTTTGTTCACTTCTCTAGTACTTTTGAGGTTAATACTACCTCCGAATTTCGGTTTTTTATGTATTTTCCTGATTTCCTCTTTTTGAATCGCTGGCTTATTTCTAATATTAACATTTTTTCTTGTCTTAATTTCTTTAACGCTAATGTTAGGTTTAGTTTCCTCTTTGTCATAGATTATTGGGAGGGGTAAAGTATTTGGGTGAGCTTCCATTGGATAGCATGGAGTGGGACTCGCTGGTAACCACCAATTTTCTGAGTCATAGTCTAGGGTCATCCGTAAGGATTTTATCATGTCTCTTCCTAAAATACCTGCGGATTTTAATTTTGGGACCAACCTAAACATTAAGTGTTTCGTTTTATTTCCGATTATAATTGGAATTACTACCTGTCCAATTATATCTACTGTTTCTCCATTTGCGACCATTAATTTTCTCGCAACTGTTTCTAAAATTGAATATTTGGAATTCTGGATTTTTTCCAGCAATTCCTTGCCAGCTTACGAATTTGTGGTACCCGTATCTACCAAAATTCGAAATAAACTACCTTCGAATTTTGTCATCAGATGAAAACGTGTTTCTGTTATTTCATCTTTATCCGAATTTAAACATTCTGGCGTTCCGGTATTAGGTTGCACTATTTGTGGTTCTAATACCCGCCCCTCCAGTTTCCCTGGTTATACGTGTAATATGGGCATTCCCTTTTAGAATGACCTGTTAAACTACAATCATAACAATTTGAATTATTTGTGTTTTCTTTCACGTTTGTTTTATTGTCCTGTTTTTTGTCTGAGCTAGAACTTGTTTTTTCTTGTGAGTCCTTGTCATTTTTAATTGATTTTTGATTTTTATTACCGAAGTTTAATATAGGTTGAAAATTTGATCGGAAACCAGGTGAGAATGTAGATCTGAAGTTAGGTCTGAAATTTTGTTGGTATTGGTTAGGAAAAGGTTGGAATGGAGATCCAAATGGAAATCTGTTTTTGTATTGTTTTCTACCCTGGTAATTTTAGTTTTTGTATCCGCTTTTGTTATTATTTTGACCATTATTATTTTCCTTTTTGTCATCTTTATTATTTTCCAGATTATTTTTATCCTCACTACTGTTATTACGTTTTTGTTCTATTCTGTCCTCTATTTCTGGTTCGGTAATTTGTAACACTTGCCCTCGAATTTTCGACTTGGCTAGCTCAGTTTCCCATTCTTTCCCTAAGTCTTCCACTTGTTCGAAAGTTTCAAAATCGTTCCGTTTTATATACATTTTATATTCAATTCGAAAGTATTCGTAGGCTCTGCGTAATTCCTATTCGCGGCATTTCCTAGGTTACAATTTTGTAAATAATTTCCTAATTTCTGTAAGGTATGAGTGAATGTCTTGAGTCCGTTTTTGGTCACAAAATTAGATTTTTTGTCTAATTTCCTCGGAAAATTTTTCGTCTATACAAGCCATTTTGAAATCTTCGAAAAAATCAGATAAATGCCTCCAGGAATTTTTGTTTATTTCGCACCAATCTTTTGCATCTTCGATTAATAGTGCGTCTAGATTTTCTAAGATATCCCGATCGTTTATTTTATAACCTCTTTTAAATCTTTTTAACTCTTCAAGGAAATGCGCGGGACTATCGTCTTTATTATTGCGAAATTTGATTGGCCAATTGCTCATAAATTGAAACGGCATTTGTATCATGCCGAAAGGAAAAGAAGTTGCTTGGATTGTTTGGTTATTTGTCTGATTATCGAATTCGTAATCTGAGTCTGAGTTGTTAACGTGTATTCGTGAACGTCTGTTTGACCTGTTATTTGTTGTCGAGAGTCTACGTGTTCTGTTTTGATTTTATTTGTTTCCGTCCTCTAAAGGTTTACTGTCATCTGAATCTTGTAATTTTAAATGATTGATTCTGTTTCTACTACGGTTTTCAATATTGTTGTGAGAAAGTTGACGGGGTTCTGGTAAATTTTCCTTTAAATTAACTTGTACTGAATGTCTGTCACGAGATGCACTTTTATTTTTCCTGTGACTGGGTTCTACTACTTCTCTTTCGTTTTCAAAAGAACTATGAGCTGACGGGTTCAATCTAAGTTTTAAATTATTTGCCCTTTCTTCCCTTTCTCTAAAAAATCTTTGCCTTTGATGGTTCATAAATTCGTTGAACTCTACGCTTTCTAAAAGTTCATCTGTTTCTAAAATGAACTTTGTATTGTTTTCCAAAAAGGAATCGCAATTAAAAGTTTCGTTTCTGGTTTGGGGACGATTTTCTGACCTATTTCTATTGCCTAGGTGAACAGTTTCGTTTGTTTCCTTTCTTATGTTATTCCTTTCTACAGGCGCGCCTAGTGTGCATAAGTTTTCGTGATCTCAATAATATGTATTATTAATGGGATCAAAGCTTCTGTTTGGAATTTGAGTTAGATCATGGAGTGAGAGTTGGTTATTTTGAGTTTGAGTTGGTTCAGTATATGTTGATTGGGTCAGTCTACCTCTGTCTAACTTATTGTTTTTTATTCAGGTTTCTATATTTTTCCTGACGAAACCTCTACCGCGACCCATCGACCTATTAATTACTCTTGGAATGGTGCCTACATTTTGGGTTGCCGTTAGGACCTTATTTCCAATAGTAGGTCTTGGTGTAACGTAGTGTAAGTTTATTTTTTGGGTTGGAAGTGCAGCGGCACCTTCTAAATCTAGGTTTTCATGTTCGTTTTCCATGACTGTAGGTTTTGGCATTGTAATTTTAATTTTCCCTGATCTCCATTTCATTAATTTTAAAATTAAGTTAGTATTTGTACGGAAAGGACGCCCTACATATTCGTTCGATGTGGATTTCTAATTTTTAATTCCAATTTCGTTCACGAAATTTTAATTAATTCTTTAATTGGTCATTTAATGGTTAGAGATTTCGAAAATATTTTTGTTTTCGTCGTAGGACCCTTTGCTTAAGAGGTACGTCGCGTGACCTTGCGTCTAACTTGCGAGGGTAAGCGTTCCGCGTGGGGACTCGTCACCGCGCTTGAATGTTTCGCCAAATCGGGCGATTATAATATTCAGCGAAAAATAAAAGTTTATGCTGTTCCATTTTTCAGGTTTCCTAAAATCCTTTGGTAAATTCCGTGATTTTTATTTTATTTTTCAAAAACTAAATTTCTGCTTTCCACAAAAAAAAATTATAATTTTTTCAAATTTTTCGTTTTATCTTCTAATCCGCTCTAGTTTCATTCTTTTTAAACTAGAATCTATTTTGATTTTTGTTACAGTCAAGAGAAATTGCTATTTTAATTTCCGTTTATGGTTTCCCTTGCGTAAATCGCTTAACCCCTTAATTGGAATAAGCGAATACTTCCTGTAATATTCACATATACTAGTACATGGCACAATTTTAAAATCGTATTTCCTCAAATATCATATGATAGGCACTTTAAAATCATCTCATAAATATATCAGGTCATCGACACATATAAATTATTTGCATAAACATATATAGAATCATAGGCACTTATCAATCATTGCATATATATAGATGAATCATTTTCAAGGATAATAATCACAGGTACATATAAATCATGAGCACATATAAATCATTGTGAATTTAGAAATCAATCCTAAAATGGCGAGGCATGTGGAATCAATAGCATGCAAAAATAATACAAAAAGTTTGGTAGTAAGAGTCAAGAGTAGGCTCGTGAAATTTTGGAGTTTAATTTGAATTTCAAATTGTGTTCCTTTTCTCGGCAGGTTTTTGAAATTTTTCATAGGAAAAGTGTGGGATTTTTGGTTGGGCGTCAGGTATTACGGGGTAAGACCGAGGAGGCAAATTGGGAGTTGAAAAGCCGAGATAAAAGTCGAAACACAATAAAACAAGGGTTGTTAAAAGTATCGCATGGTTTATTCGACCACTTACACTGCTGGATTGAACTGGGGTTCCTCCAGGAGTCGGAGAAGTGTCTAACGTTAGAATACGTGGCGACAAGTGCGACGACGATGAGGCGACGAGGCTACCGGACAGGTAGGCGATGATGATGAGGCGGCGATGCTACCGGACAGGTAGGCGATGATGACCCAAAGCAGATGGGAACGAGAGCATATTGTCCCTCGGCCCGACACTAATGACCCGACACAAGAAAGCAAAGATAGTATTCCCGAGGGCGAGCTAACCCAGACTGAGTAGCTGCTATGTCGCTGCTCGGGACTTCGGGTCCCCTCGGGGGATTCCGTTCCGTCTCGTGTGCGGCCCGGCAACCCATTCGTGCAGGGCCGTGCCGACTCCCGCGTTATGGTAACAATTTTGTTACAAGGTTTAATTTTCTTTATGTACCTGAATTTCCGAACAAAATCTCAATTTTTTCAGATTCAAATCAATCATTTTTCCGAAAAATAAATCCTATTTACTTCGCCTCTGTTTTCGGAAAAAAATGTAATAGGTTTGCGAATAAGAGAATTGTTTGGGGCACTTTAAAACTTTCCACTGAAAAAAATGTCATAGGAAAAAAATCTCCAAGACCCAAAATCGAAATTGGAAATACAGCAAATTTAAAAAAAATTTATTTTTGTATTAATTAAAATAATGTTTACAACTTGTGGAATAAACATTTTTCTGAGCACGTGTGAGCTTTTTGAATGTAAAAATATTGTATTTAGGCTTAGACATAAATTAGCAAAAAATGTACAAGACCCACTAGTCAGAATTAGAATTACAGTACTTTTTTATTAGTTTTTTTTATTCCTGGGCCTTTTCGATTTTTTGCTTGTGTATTCCTATGCTTACTAATTCCAGTCATGATCAAGAAAATTATAAAATCACAAGTGAAGACGATAATTCTATTAAATTGCAAATTCCAAATGTTTTAAACATACTGTAATTGTAATTTCGACTCCTGGGTCTTGCGCGTTTTTTTCTAGTATATTTATAAGCCTAAAAACTTCAAACATACCGAAAAATTCTAAAATCACAAGTTAACAAAGGAAAATGCTAAAAATCGATCGATTTTCGCCCCACTCCGGAACGTTTTCTAGCTATTCTAAATTGCTTTAATAGGCGTGTGTTTGATGGAACTACATGTTTAAAACCGGCGTAATCCGGGAAAATTGCTCCAGTTTGCCATACATGCGTGAAATCATATAAACCTTGTTTAACCGCTGAAGGTGGATTCTTGGAAATCGATAGATTTTCGACCCCCTCCGGAACATTTTCCAGCTATGTTAAATTACTCCATTAGGCTTGTATTTGATGGAAATCAATCGATTTTCGCCCCGCTCCGGAACGTTTTCTAGCTATTCTAAATTGCTCTAATAGGCGTGTATTTGATGGAACTACATGTTTAAAACCGGCGTACTCCGGGGAAATTGCTCCAGTTTGCCGTACATGCGCAAAATCATATAAACCTTGTTTAATCGCTGAAGGTGAATTTTTGGAAATCAATCGGTTTCGCCCCGCTCCGGAACATTGTCTAGATATTATAAAATGCTCCAATGGGCTTGTCTTGGATGAAAATACATGTTTAAAACCAGCGTACTCCGGGGAAATTGCTACAGTTTGCCATACATGTGTAAAAACATATAAACCTTGTTTAACCGCTGAAGGTGGATTCTTGGAAATCGATCGATTTTCCACCCGCTCCAGAACATTTTCCAGCTATGTTAAATTACTCCATTAGGCTTGTATTTAATGGAAAATTTCATATAAAACCGACGTACTTCGGGGAAATATTCCGTATTCAGATGTACGACCAGTATCGTCTTTAAATCCACCTTCCGCGATTAAACAAGGTTTATATGATTATACGCATGTATGGCAAACTGGAGCAATTTCCCCGGAGTACGCCGGTTTTAAACATGTATTTTCATCAAATACACGCCTACTAGAGCAATTTAGAATAGCTAGAAAACGTTCCCGAGTGGGGCGGAAATCGATCGATTTTTAACATTGTCCTTTATCATGTCAAATACCAAATTCCAAATTTTGAAAAATGACTGTAAATCTCATTTCGACTCCTAGGTCTTGTGGATTTTTTTCTATTGTATTTCTATATTTTAAAAGTCCACACACGCTCAGAAAAATCTTTAAACCACAAGTTATAAGGATAATTTCACTAAATACCAAAGTCAAAATTTTGAACATTGGCTGTGTTTCCAATTTTGACTCCTCGGCCTTGGCGATTATTTTTCTAGTACATTTTTGCCACTGGAAAAATCTCAAGTACCCCGAAAAATCCTTTTCCTCTTTTCAAACCCGTTCAAAAATTTTCCGAAAATCCGAAAAAAATGGAAAAGATTTTTCTGACCTCCGAGTATGTAAAACAAAATTGAAACTCAAGAAAATTTAAAAACTGTGCAAACAAGAAATTTTTGATACCTTTTTTTCGATGGCAGGTAACCAAGCTGGCATGTCAATTGATTCTCTATTAATTATACTTTTTTAGGATCTCAATACGCTACTTTTCACGACATTAAAGTTTGCCACAGATATGGACTTGAAACTAGATTCGTCTTCGAAATATCAAGATGCGGTTTTCGGTTATTATTTTGCTTAAACAGTTTGAAAAAAAAATTATTTTTCATAACTCTGCCATTATTACACACAAAGTAATTTTCGGAATGAAAAATGGACAATACCACTGCATTGCTCGTTATAATATCTCAAAGGCGTTTTTTTTTTTTGAAATTAAAGACCAAAGCATCTACAAATGTAATTTGGTGATTGTAAATTCTCTTTCGTTAAAGCTCCTTCGGCTTGAACGAACACAGTCTCATCATGTGCTTCGTACTTCGCACTCGATTTTGTCCGAAAAGTGAACTTTTCTACATTATATTCAACAATTTTATATCAAATGTATATATTATTATTATTGTTTTTTTTTAACTTGAGACATCGAAATATCTCAAAAATATGCATTCTATGAAAAAAATATCTGCACAAAAACATTTTATTTTCGAGGCTGAAAAGCGACTTTTAAAAAATGCATCCCACCTTCAGGAGGCAGGGGGTGGGTGAGTTTTTTTTTCGCGAATCGAAAAGAAATTTTCGGATAAAACTTACGTATTTCGTAAAGGAGAGTCTGAATCTGTGATAAACAATGGGGTTTCCCATTTAAAATTACAAATGTAACCCCTCTCCCCCTGCCTCCTATGGGGTGGGGTGTGGTAAATTTGTTCAAGGTCGCTTTTCCGCCTCAAAGATAAAAAGTTTTTATTATGGATATTTTTTCATAGGATGCGTATTTTTTTAAATATTTGGATGTATCAAGATAAAAAAAACACCCAGTATATTGCAAAATAAAGTAAAAATTGTATTTATCATGATTACTTTAATATTAGTTTCTTATTTTACATTGAATTTTATTTTTAGCTAATCTGAAAAATATATAATTTCAATCAATTTATATTATTACAATTCATAATATGCATTGGTATTGGAACATACGTATTTTCATTGTCTTATTTTTATTTAATGAAAAAAGGTGCGCATACTATAAGAAAGAAAAAACAATTTTGTCCTCAAACATTTTATCGCAACTTATATCGTTTTTCCATAAATTTAATCTGTTTATTTTCAATATTATTGTTTACGATTTAAACTAAAAATACACATCCTAGCGTAAAGTGGTTATAATCAAATTTGTGGATATAATTTAGGCGAAAATTGTTGTTAAATGAAATGTTATGGAAATTTGTGTCCTATTTCCAAAATAGTATATTGTGTATCGAGGCGTAAAGGAGGCTATTTTGATGAGTGTGAATTTGCTGCACGACCGAAGCGAGGGCAGTAGTCACACGAGGCAAAATAGCTTTACGCCCTTGATACACACCATACTTTTTGTCCCCCTCCTTGAAAACAAGCATGTGAAGCAGATACAGGATGTTTGGTGTGCTTGACAATTTTAGCTTATAGGTGTTAGGAAGAAATAGCGTACTTTGCAGAAGGGTGACTGTCGGGACTATTTTTCATATCGTTCTTTATTTGGCTTTAAATTATCATTATCGTGTTTTTTTTTATTTTGAAAATGCTATGACTCTATTAATTTTTTGTTTGTCGAAAAAAGTCGTAAAGATAAATTGTTCGAGTTTCCGGGTACTAAAAATAGCCGGACATAGTTTTTCTTACTTATGAATGTTTAAAATTAAATTTCGAAAAAAAAATAAAATGATTAATTATATTTATTCGACAAATAAGTTGAAAAAAAGGTGATGATTAAAATATTTGACACACATCCTAATTAACTTGAAAAAAGTCAACAAGTGATTTATTTCTTACCCAAAAAGTGAGTACATGTGATTTTTTGTACATTCTCATACTGATGAGAAGGTATTGGTTTTATGTAAAATTTGAATTAGTCGGTTTTCATCAAAGCTCCACGTTTTGAGACCCCCCGAGTCAGAAAAAACGATTTTTACGAAGATTTCTGTCTGTCTGTAGTCTGTAGTCTGTAGTATTGTGTAGGCACAATAACTTTCGAAAGATTCATCAGATTGGATTGTGCTTTGACGCACTTTTTAAAGGTCCGAAAAGAAAGAAAAAGTTTATTAACCAGTTATTTTGTATAAAAATTCAAAAAGTTAGAGCATTTTGAAAATGTTTGAGACCATTTTTTTCAAGATTTAAAAATCCTTAGTACGGCTATTCATAGTACTCAGAAGCTCGAACAAAGTATCCTAATCACATTTCTGAATAAAAAGAAAATTATCAAAGTTATAGCATTTTTTTAAATTAAAAAAATAATAAAAAAAAAACCACTTATGAACATTTCAAGTCCTACAAGGTTATCATAACAACTTTTTGAATTCTTTCGAAAATCCTAATTCTGATCGCATAAAAGATAATTAAAAATTCCATTTCACGGTCAAACTATGCAAGATACAAAAAAAGATTAGAGGACAAAAATTGTGCATTTCGCCTTAATTATATCTACAAATTTGCTTGAAACTACTTTACACTAGTATGCATATTTACAGTTTAAATCACAAAAAATAACGGTGAAAATAAACAAATTAAATTTGTGGAGAAACGACACAAGTTGTAATAAAATGTATAATAACAACATTTTTTGTATACGATGCACACTTTTTATAATTATAAAAACAATACAATGGAAATACGTATGTTTCAATACCAATGCATATTATGAATTGTGGTAAGATAAATTTATTGAAATGATAGATTTTTCAGGGTACCTGAGAATAAAAATTAGTGCAAAATAAGGAGCAAATATTGAAGTAATAATGAGACATAAAATGTGTACATTATTTTGCATAATCTGAATATCATAATGTTGAACATAACGTAGAAAATTTCAGATTTTTGACAAAATCGAGTGCGAAGCACGAGATACGTGCTGAGAATGGGTTCGTTAAAGCCAAAGGAGCTTTAACAAAAGAGAATTCATAATAACCAAATTATAGTTGTCGATGATTGGACCTTTAATTCTAAAAAGTCTGGTGAATTGGAAAGAATATAATTTTTGACTTATTACCATAAGTAACATATCGTTGAAATCGACAAAAAACGTAGATTTCAAATATAATATTATTAAATCAATAATATTGTAAAATTACAAAATTTTCATATTTCGTATTTCACTCTTCATTAGCACAAAGGACCATCCGCTGGCAAGGGTCGGCGAAAGAGAGATTATAAGAGAAACAGGTGTAGACTAGACTAGGTGATGAGGTGGGTGTACCTGAGCTATTCAAACTGGACATTATAAATAGTGCTACTACACTAATATAATTGCGGGGTTTTGGGACAATAAAATTTATCTCTTGTAAGTTTGAGTTCCAGTTTGGAAAATTTCAATCTAATTTACTACTCTAAAATTTAAAGATTTTTAACTTCGAAGACACATAAAATGAATTTAAAAAATATATATATTATTAAGAGAAATTATAGTTTTCTTATATTACTAGGTTATAATGAACGTATTTCTTATTGCCCTTTTCAACTTCCTTCTCATTCCAGATGTTGGACGATTGTCCAGTTATTCCAACTTAAAAGGCCTCGATTTATAAGTTATTGAATTTTGAATACATTGAAATTAGGAAGTCAAGCTTAAATTGATTATGGAACAAAATATTTCAAAAAACAAAAACATAGCCCCAACAAAAACCTGTGCGGCAAACAAAAATTTTCAAATTCAAACGCATGAATTTGTGAAATGAAATTTGGTCAAGTAATTTCGAGAAAAAATAATTATAATAAAATATATGAAGAAGTCTTTTATAAAGTGCCTTATAGACATTTTTCAATTTCAATGCAAAGAGTGACTTGGTAATTTTAAAATCTTATACTTTGAAAAAATGGTCATTTTAGGTCTTTGTTTGTGAGCGTACATTTTCA